>BJFM01002122.1:76331-99046 GCA_016586285.1 Arothron firmamentum | reverse complement strand
TAAGCAGAAAGACAATGGGAATAAGGAAGGTGAGGTCACAGAGAGCAGGAGGGCATAAACCTCAGTTAAAACATTTAAACGCAACAAAACCACATCAGGCAAACCATGACTAATTGTAGCGCTGCCCTATTTAATTACATGCTTTGAAAAGTAAAAAAGTAAACAACATAAAAGTAAACTCACTGGTTCTCTCAATCATAATAATGATGCTTGATGTGTTTAGTGTAAAGTAAGTTTCCACTCACTGTCAGTAATGTGTGGTAAATCAGACATAATTAAACTTTTTCATTTTGTTCCGATATAATAAACCCCTCCCAAATGTATGACTAAAACTAAATATTATTTGTAATCGGTTTCGAAAGGGGTTATTATTTAGGTTTTCAGGATGTATGGCACACGCTGGTAGAACAGGCCACAGCGAGCATTTATGTTGACGTTTTGTGCTGCTCTGTGTTTTGTACATTCATGGATAATTGTAGGGATTCCTTTGCACTAGTTTCCAGCTTTTTGGCAGTATTTCTGCACTTCAAACAAATGTTGGTATTTCCAGACTAACGTGCGCAATTTCTCACACTCCTCAGGCAGCAGAGGATGATATCTGTATGTATGTGTGAAGAAGAAACGACATAGCGATGAATCTCTTCACTGTTGCAGTCTGCGATGAAGGGACACTTTCATTATGCTACACATTTTAGTCTAAAACAAAGACATAACATTCATGCTAATGCCAGGGACACATAACCTCAGAGCAAGTGTGATTTGTATACTGTAGCTACTGTGAGCATACGGTGTTATTCTGAAGGCTCAAATAAAAAACCTGAATGTCCCAGAGGATGCGTCTTCATACTTTACAAAGCTATACTACTACCTTATTAATCCAGCTACATGACACAGAACTCTTTGTGTGTATGTGTGTGTGTGTGTGTGTGTGTGTGTGTGTGTGTGTGTGTGTGTGTGTGTGTGTGTGTGCGCACAGCATCAACAAAGGTCCTTGTGTGGCCAACATCATTTGTCTTTCACAATAGCAAATATGAAAGGTGGAGTAACACAAACAAAAAGTGATAACACTTAAATGAAAAAGCTTTGAATTTTGCAATTTCTGTGCAACTGTAAATCTACACTTGTGAAGGACCTGGCCCAAAGAGGGTCTGTGTATAGACACCACGACCTGGAGGCAGCTGAACACATTCATTCACCACATTCATTCTAATGAAATGGTATTCATTGAGGGAAACTGCTTGGTTTGTAAAACAGACTGCCAAAACACACAGTTCAAATGCAGCCGTTATTCATAGTACAACTTTTACTCAAACCTTCCTGATCCCTACAGATTTTATCATCTTCCATGCACCTTAAAGATGGTGAAGCAGTGGTAGAAAACTCCACTCAGCAAACTCAGCACAAACTTAGGCTCGACTGTCCACTGACATTAGATGTACTGTAAATGTGGAAGTATGATATGATAAAGGGTGATTAAGAAATCCTAGTTTTTACAGGGATTAAAGTTTGAATTTAGGTTTCCATTGACAGTGTGATGGCATGTCTTAGAAGTGCATCAGAAGTGCACAAAAATAAACGCAGGACATCTGCATTGATCAGGGTGTACCAGACAGGAGACTCATTTAAATATTGTATTCCATACAGCAAAATCTCAAGCACCCAGTGGTCAGGGTCTGATGGTATGGCTGTTCCTGCAATCTTTACCTCCGCAAAGGGGTTATCTTACAGTCGACGTTTATCTGTTTGTGAACAAAATAACTGAAAAAGTTATGAACAGATTTTTCAATGACATTTTCAAAAAATGTTGATAATAGGACAAGGAAGAGATTACCAAATTTTGGCAATGTTCCAGATTCTGGAGGGACTTTGGCCTTTCAAAGATCAAAGGCAAAGAGGCTTTCATCATAAAACCTGCTGTGGTATAGAACCTTTTATTACTATTGCTTATACACTATACTATAGGTGTAAGTCACAATGTGGTTAAATGACCTGCATGGCAGAAGTCTGTGCTCTTCAAGTGCCTTTCTAGTTATTTTTCCTATTCATTTTTTTTGAGTCACTCTGAATATCAACATACAGTAGCTCGAAAACCTTGTTAAATTTACATTATACAGTTCTGCTTAACTTTAATTACAAAGGCTTCCATCAGCACAATGGCCAATAACACGCTTGTCACCTGATGGGTTATGCTGTACTCTATCTGGCTGTATTTTTACATTGACACAGAAGCATGCAATGATACCTGTTAACCTTATGTGTAATCAAGCCTTTTTTGGGTAAGATTATTGCTGAAAAACAGCGGGTTTAAACATAGTGTAAACAAAACAGTTATACAGAGTTAATAAATGCTATATCATGATGACACACCAACATTACTATTTCTAAGATTATCTACAACAAATCAAGGACGTCGATATGAATGATAATATCGGGTATCCAGGGGCTCATATCCGTCAAACCTTGGGAAAACAAAATTACCATCCAAGTAAGTCGCTCTGAACAATGATTATACTAGTTAGATTTCTTTTAGTCCTATCGCATATGAGACCATTAGTATGAACTCCATAACGTAAACGTAAAGTAAAAACTATAATCGTGAATTTATACATATTAGTACCATGGAGAGCCTAACCGTGGTTTTCTCCAAGTAAGCTAAAGGGGCTCACTGGTCAGCAGAAAGCACAAAGGGTCCCTCAAAGCTCAGCGGTACAGTGTTACAGTTACCGTTGTTAGCTTGACGACAGACAATCGAAGTAACCTTTACCAAGTACTACTAAGAAATCGAACGTCTATAATAAAGCATGTCTTATTTATGCATTTGAACTAATCATTCCGTACTATGTGAAGGCCAATCACAACAACATAGGAAATAAGATTAACAAAACAACGCTCACTGGGGTAGCTAATTGCGCTATCAGCTAACGTAGCCTTAAGTCGTTTTTTTCATTTCGGGTATGTTCGATTTGTAGACTGTGTTTTGAAGTAAGATCGCTCTCTCGTTTAACAAGATAAGCGTGATATTTAAGATCTATCAAGAAAGTACAGATGAACGTCGCAACCCCAAGTGTTACTATTTTAATACTGAAATTCAGATGTCTTCTTATAAGCGAGTTGTCTTTCTCGCCGGCATATACCACAGGGGAATCTTATTACAAGGTAGTCTACTGTTAAATGGCTATAGTTAGCATGCCTCGCTAGCTCTTGGCCTTTCATGGATGTGGCGTAGAGACTATAAAATATAAATAACGTCGTCATCTTTCATTCATATAGTTTACGTACTTTCCATAGTTTCAACTAAGTTTAACAAGATACCCGATCGCATATACTAACATTTATCTTGGGATATGTTCTTAAACCCCGGTGTAACCCGTCAGTAAAAACGTGCGCGCCTAGGAGAGGCTGCCCGTCTGTGTTAAAAAGGCAACTGCCGATGTGTCGCTTACATTCACATAAAATTCCTCGAACTGCGCTTACTGTAAAGGCGTTGTTTGTTCTCAATCCGGGCCCCGAGCGGACGCGCTATCGGTAAACGACGACTCGCGTCAAAGTAACAGAAATAAGGATTTTTATCCAACTTATTCTTCTTAGATGTTTTCCCCACTTCCTGATTGAGACGGTGCCATTTTGAATAGCGAAAAAAATATTTCCGCCGCTGTCGTCACGCGAACAGGGAATCAGTCGATCTCGCGCTGATTTCAATATAAATCTTTTATTAGGTTGTCTGTCATTGACCCCTGCATTCACATATTAACTAGTAGCTACAACGTATTAAATACAAGATTTAAAAAAAAAAAAACGACTGAAATAAATCAAACTCTTCAGAGATGCAACTGCAATTTAATTAGCAATCTATTCTAATCCGTGTACTCTGAATAAAGTTGAACAAATTCTATTTTATTGCTCCTAATTGCAACATTTCCTTTGTTCCAATTGGCCTTCTTACAACTGATCTTCATTTATTCAGTACTGAGAACACTTATTAACTAGAAAAGCACTCGAAGAGCGCAGACCTGGTATAATAGAGTGTTCATAATTTGCATTATTAGTGATATATTGAAGTGAGTTTGTTGTGGCAATTTTGGCAATTTTAAACTAAGCAGATCATGCAGATGTACAGTTTTATTCTCGTTTTGTAATGCAAGGAACCTCATGTGTAAGGCACTGACTCCAGCTTTTACTCAATTTAACTCAGTACTGATTAATATTACGGATATTAGGAAAAAAATGGGGGGCATAAATTTATTTACAATAATACAAATCTATGCAAAATTCTACTAAGCTACAATTACATTTGTAGAAAAGATATTTATTGTTAAAAGGAAAAAACAACCTCCATGAAGTTATTTTATTCATAAGTCTTTGGAATTTGCTGCAGTGAAGAGTTATATGGTAGTATAGTATGTCTCCCAAGATTCTTTTGATAAAAAGGACCATATCACTATGTAATTGGGAATTTTGTTATCTTTAACAGAAAAAAAAAAACTATTTTTATTTGTTCGCACACACAAATACACATTTGCAACTGTCTCTCGTTTTAGGATTTACATAAAGAAAACATTTGCTGTTGCTAACACTGTTCTAAATGTTTCATCGGTGCTTGAGGTACTATAATGCATTTGCACTTGCATTACGTTGCAGAATTAAACCTTAAGAGCCTGGGAATCATGGGAATATGATTAATGTTTTTAATATTATTACAGATCATTTAAAAGCAGACACACATTAAGTAAAAAATATTTTTTTTAAAATTTTTTTAAATCTCTATAGCACAATACCAGTATACAATCTGTTTGCCTATGTTTTTAATTTAATCTCATTCCTATGCAAATGAAAGTAAATGCATTTCTTGTTTTTGTCACCTGGTGTTTTATTAAAATCACCAGCCTATTAAAAATAACAGCATTTTACAATTTAGATTTTAAATAGTGCACATCTACTGGTATATTGCATCTCCCTCCAGCAGGTCATTGGCTCATTTTGGCATCTATCAGTCGATTTCACATTATTGAACGACTGGAAGGGCTCCAATCATTTCCAGCAAACACACCCTGCCACTGCTTTCCTGGTATAACAATCCTTGTTTTTTTCCAACAAAGGAGGGTGGCGGGAAGCAAAGGAGTGGGGGGGTACATGCTTATGTCTGGTACACTGATAGGAGAAGATGTTGGCAGAGTATAATGCTTTCTCTTACTCTGTTTTATGTTGTATTGACTTCTGTCTGCAAGGTGAATCTGGATTTAAAAGCATCGTCATTACATCTTTGGTTCGCCTTTTCTGGTCTTGAGCACTGCTTATTAGTCATTTAGTTAAGACAAGGTCGGTTTTGACTGACTCCAACTGAACTGTCTAAATACATAACATGTACCCCTTACATTTGTGATATAGCTCAAAATTGTAATTAAGAACTACATTGGTTCATTTAGCTCAGAGAGGTCCTTTTAAATTCGGATTTTGCGCACTCTACTGGCATAACACAGTTGGTGCACAGTTTTGCCGCAGCTGAATAAATGAGATGATTTTAAAAATATTCTGTCCCTGGTAGTAAGTGGCCATTCCAAAGCCATTAAAGAGATTGTAATAAATTAAAGATTTTTGGCAATTACTGGTTAACAATTTCATGGCAATTACTGGTTAACATTTCCTAGTGAATTGATGTAGTCAGTTGAAATCAACAGTATGTTCAATGTAATAAATGATTTTTTTTTAATTTTTTTTTTAACCATTATTTGCTGGTCATGGTTACTACAAGTAGATTAGTTTCCTTTCATGGTCGAGTATGGACTTGGGGTTTATGGGGGCATGTAACAAACCTCGGCCAAAAAGTCAAAGACTTTGCTTTTCCTGAACTGTCACACAGATTTAATCTATAAGGCTTCGTGAAACAAGCCCCAATAGAAAAGAGCACAACACACTTTATTACAAAAATAAGGTAGAGAACAGACATTATTGTAGTCTGAAATGCTACTGCTCAAAAAGAATGTTCACTAATAGGACTTATGGTAATCTCTCACAAAATCAAGTTGCATAACTATGCCACCAAAAGCTTCTTTGTCTCTGCTTCATTATTCTCCCAGTAAAGAGCATGGTTGCCTCAGGCCAGCTCAAATTTGATTAATTCACCAGGAGGGTAGCCAGACGGTAAGAGCATGCTCTACTTCTTTCCCATTTTCAAAATTGGCATTTCATTTTATGACAGTCGTATAATTAAATTTTTCTCAGAGGACAGATTTGATTTGTCTTGTTAGACATGATTTTAACAGATATTAATGTTACTGTGGCAGTATTTATTTTTTTTAAAACTTAAATCTGATAAGTGCATTTTATTTCCAGCAGTGCTGTGTGGGAGGCTTCCTGAAAAGATGGAGACCTTAGTCTTTTTATTTTCATTCTCTGCCCTCGGCATTCTTTATGCCATGAACACAATTCCTGAATTACAAGAGTGAGTAATTTTTGCATATTTTATACTGTTTGCTCATGATGATGTCTACATATGTGTAAGAAAAAAGCTGAAAGGTTAATATGGCAACAATATACCCACTATATTTGCAGTTAAAAATATATATACTATTATGCTAGTGTTACTATAGATTCAAATGCAAAATAAACATTCCTCTTAAAGTTAGAATACATGAACTGTGCAATAGTATTGATGCTTTCATAGAAAACTGACAGTATATGTCTGGCAGTTGACCATGAAATTAAAATCACATTTCCTTATCTGATTAACTCAAAATTCCTACTATGACCAAATTAAACATGTTTAGGTAGCGTTTCTGTTACTGTTAATGGGCCGCTTCCCATCGCACGCTGGTGTGAGGGGTAGGGTTTTATAATTTGGCTGCTGAACGCTAGATGTCGTTGTTGTCCGATAGCTGCTTCATCCTAGAGGAAGAGTGCAGACAGGCAGGAAATCAGTGTTAATGATAAGAAGAACAAACAAAAGGAGGGCATTTAAAGATGAGTATGATGAGTCTATTCAGTGAGATCAATAACATCAAATAAAATGACACTTCAAATAGGTTTAATCAAAGGAAATCAGGACACATGCTCCACTCCTTGTTCACTTTCAACCAAAAAATATTTCATTCCCAGCTGACCTTTGCCAGCAGTTATATTTCTGTATCTTATTTTTGACTATGTGGGTATCAACGGTCAACCTAGAGTGTTCCGAAGGACTTTGACGCATTACATTTGAATGCAGATAAATAGCACACAAGCATTCATCTTCCTGTGCTGCGGAGCTGGAGCAGTAACCAGGGAGCTTCCCTTTGCTCTTGCTGCATTTGTTTTCCTCCTGTGAGCACGCTTTGCCAACGTTCTCGGTCTGTAATGTTGTTTACCAGCAGATACCTCGCACACATTCATCTGCTCCGGAGCTCCGCAGATGCACCTTTGACCAGTATACATGGAGGGCGACGCTGAGCTAACGCGGCCTTTCCTCGCTGCTTCCCACACTGCTGTCTGTGATGGATTACACTCCTGCAAAGCTGCAGTTTCAAGCTACTGGGAATTTCAGATACTGCAAACATATAATGCAGATAAGAGAAGAACCAAAGGCTAAACAGAAGCGGGTTTATATTTCTAATGTGAATAAATGAGGCTTTTTAAGGAACTCAGAAGGATATCTGGAGATAAAATTGACTCCACAGTCTCAGTAGGAATATTCTGATAGTTGCAGGCTCTTTAAGATAAATGCATTCATCACATGGACCCCCCCCCCCTTTTTTTTTAACTAACTGTGGTGCGGCGTCTCCTTCCTCCATTCATCTCTTTGCCCATTCATCATCATTTGCAAAATTTAACAATACGGAGTCAAGTTCCAGGGAAGAAACTAATTAGCAAAGAGAATGAAGCAGAAAATCAGATGAAAATGTCGAGAAGTGTGCCGTCAGCAACGAGAAGGTCTCAAATGAGTGCTGCGACTGTGTGTTTGTTTGATTAGATAACCGCTGAAAGTCCCTTATTTTCTCTCCCCCCACAGGCCTTATGTCATCTTGGCTATTGGTGCTGGGGTACTGGTGGTTGTCTTTCTGTTTTACTTCCTCATCACCCGTGGCAACCCACCCAAAGAGGCCTTATTCTTTGGTAATTAACACAGCTCTGAGCCTTTCACAACCCAGCAACATGTTTCCAAACACGCTGACCTTGCAGGTTAATCTCCGTGCTGCGACATTCTGCAGGCCGATTTCGACATTTCCAGAACTTTCACACGAAACGCAAACAGTGCCGATTGGGATTCCTTGTGACATTTTCAAAGCTGCTTAGACTGATTGGGCTGAGATGCCGCTGCAGCTAGGGGCCGTCACACCTCCGGAGAGGTGACCTTGGAACACAATCTCCAAATCGCAGCATTTACAGCTTTTGCTGCTCCTTTAACGTGGGTTACAGGCAGCAGAAAAGGCTGCTCTTGCTGTGGGATTTGACGCAAACTGCATCCCTGCAGCTGAAGCCCGGGCCGTGTTGGTCATGTCTATGGGGCCGGGCGTGTCAGGCAGTGATAACGTTGTGTAGGGGAACCGCAACAATGAAGGCAGCTCTGTGGCAGGCACATCTCAATGATTGTCAAGTTATGTGTGTTTTTTCTGACCACAGCTCTGCCCAAACTTGAAGAACTGCTTGATCACCCATTGAAGGATGCAAAGGAACAACTCATTTCCTGAATGAACACTACTACTGAACATTTATGATAGGACAAGTGTTATCACTAACAGGGTGATTACTACAACTGATAGGGATTAGGGTTAGGGTTAGTGTGGGGACACTAGGGTTAGTGTCAGTGAACCCAACAGGAGTCAGAGGGCAGGTCTAACTTAGCTACAATATGTTGGCTTGCACCAAAGCCCCTTGCCCTTTGATTCTGCTCCTTTGATCTTACTCTTGATCTGTTTGTTTGATCTGAGTCTTTGATCTTCCAAATCTTTTGATCTGCCTATTTGGTCCGAGTCTTTGATCTTCCGAATATCGGATTTTGACGCAACAATGATAGAGAGCCATAATCCCAAACCCCACCCATGCTATTGCACCTGTTGGATGCAGCAGATAAACATCAGGTTGTTGTGAGGATTGCAGGAGAGACGGGAGAAACAAAACCAGCCCAGGTTGAAAGGCAGATGGAGAGGATGGGAGAGATGGCCATGCCATTTACTTGATGTAAAGTCTGAAACCCCTCAGCCTTGAATGATATTCCAAAAATCTAAAGTTCTGGAACACGTACGCACGTGTACAAAGGTGTCCCAGCAGCCCTCAAAGGTTTGCTCAATTTGACTGACACGTCCAAGTGTTAGCGGCGCAGTGAAACGCCACTCATGCGTCAGCGCGGCTGCGCTCTTCACATCTGAGCTGTGCCACTTTGGATCCCCTGATAGCAGAAAACTCTTCACTGTGGATTCCATAAATATGCCTGCAGCCCACTTCAATGCTCCTGACTTAATTTTCTCCATGCTTGGCCCCATAAATCAATACCAAACAAGCTGGAGGAAAACATCCTGAACTCTTATAAAAAAAAAGAGAGAGAGACAGATATTAACCTAAGAGGAGACTTTCAAGATGTTCTATGCTATGATCTGCACATTAATGCTGTTTGTGTGCATTTTTCATGATGCTGCAGTTTTTGCTGAGTTCTCCTTCACCTGTGTCATCGACCTGGTGAGTGCCCTGGAGTACGACGGCATCATCTCCGGCTTCATGCAGTTCTACCAAAAGACAGTAGGTCCATTTTTCCCAGAGGTAATGCCATACGCCCTGGCCGTATCAATGCACAAGAGTTCTTCCATTTGCTGTCATCTAGGGAGAACCGTATCTGGGAACTGCCTATGCCATTATGATGTGCTACTGGGATGGAATTGCGCACTTCATCATGTACCTGGTGATGATCAGCAGGATAACAGACAGGTGGGTCACATCAGCCTCATCTGTGCTGTTCTCTATCAGAGCAGACCAGCCTCAGCTTATCATAATGGAATCAGCGGTAAAACATCAAACTTGAAGCTAATGTGCTTTGATATTGTGCACTTCGGACTTTTAATATACGTCATCTTTAAAGTTCATTTAAAAATGAGAGCGAACTCCTGAAAGGAGCAGCTGCGTGCATTTATCACCTATGAAAAACTGACCTAAATAAAAAAGCATTAGCAGATGGACCTCCTGGGCACAATCAGAGGCTTCGTTAGTCCAGAACCAGCACCGCCATGGGGCGAATACAGTATGATGGAGATGAAGTCTTTTAAACAACGTTAGCTTTCTACCAGCATGGGAAAAGATAATAAGCTTTGAATTACGCAAGATTTACTATAACACAGCTAATATTATAGTTTGATCTTTGTTGCTCCCTGTGGCAGGAAAGCGTACCGTACCCTGGGCTTGTTCTGGGCCGGCTCTCTCTGTGCCAACATGAGCGTGTTCATTGCTGGAATAGTGACAGGTGAGGCCCATCTCTCTCTCTCCCCCCCCCCGTCCCCCTTCTGAGGCCCCCCCACCCCATACACAACCGGGAAAAAGCCCCAAAACATCAGAATTCTCAGAACGCGCCCTGTGCGCTGGGGGAGCAAGGTTAAACTCTGCAGGTCCATGCGCAGGTTGAGGTTGAATTTTGAAGTTTAAGTATTGATTGCATTTACCTGTCTGCGGTGTCTTCATGTGTGGATGGACAGCAGCAGCTGGTCTCCTTCGCTTCTATTTGCAGGTAAATATGGAACAGAGATCCGTCCGGCCTTCTGGCTCAACTTCATCTTCCTCCTCTTTCCTGTGTGGGGAGCTGTCACATTATTTACGAAGCCGAAGGACAGACCACTCATCGGCGGGTACAACGTAAGCTCCACATGTAAATGAGCTGCTGTGGAAATGTGTAAGGAAAAAACACTGTTTACTGAAAAATCAATGCGATGCAGCTCATAAACGACAAAAGGCAGGTAAATGAAGTCACTGATATTTGTAAGCTGCAGGTTCTGGCATTGAGAGCAGGAACTTAGGTGTACCCATCTAAAAAAATATTATTTACAGTCCATATCATCTACTGCCATGTTTTGTTTTTTGTTTTTTTTTAATATTTGCTCATTTAATCATACTTCATGTCTAGGTTTGTGTCCCTTCTTTGTTCCTACTGTGTTTAGAAAATATCAGTGCATCTTTCAACATCTAGTGTTTAGCCGAAGAGCTAAAATACAGACTGTAATTCAACCATAAGAGAGTAAACAACTTTCTCAAAAATATTACTATGGTTCTAAGGTGTAGAGGTGAGCAACACTGCTGTGCTGGTCGTCCCCACAGGCCCAGCATATTCAGAGCATGAAGCTGATCTGGCGCCCCCTGGATTTGGTCCTGTTGTTGCTCCTCTTGGCTGCCATGGCCTTTACCGTCCTCAGAGGCTTGGTGAGATGTGATGATTATTGTACAGAGTGATCTATTTCAAATCTGATATATGTTAATTTCTAATGTCCACAGGTGGCGATGGACTCTCCATTAGAGGCCTGCGGTGTCTACCTTCAACACTATGAACCCTACCTAAAGGACCCAGTGGGCTTCCCTCGAGTTATGGTGACCAATTTTTATCTTTCCCCTTTCAGTTGGCACAAACAGAAAGAAAGCTTTCACGCGTCATCACAACTTCCTCTGATGAATTTCCAGCGTTGTCATATGTGGATTCACATCACCCTCACATTTGCATTTCAGAACCACCTTCAAAGTAGTGTGGTAGCTTGGAGACGAGCTACCAGTCAGTAGAGTAGAGAGAGAGTAGAGAGCTACCAGAACAGTCAGACGAGTTCAGTGGTGTGCTTAGGTGCTTCTGTGGGGTCAAGAGCCTCACAGTTACAGCCCTGTTGCTCTGAGGCTGTAGAAAGCTCATCTTCATGGCGTCCAGAGACACTTTTTATCGCTACGTTTGAGGGTTGAAAGGTCTCTGCATGTCTCTCCTGCGTGACAAAACTGATGGCTAACAGATTCTGACTGCGACTCGTGGCAGCTGTCTGATCTTCTTTTATTTGCTCCTGATGACCCGATGCAGCCGTGCTCTTTCTGTAGCTTCTGCTGAGCGTACACACCTCTGTCGATAGGTTATCCAAAGACCTCAGTCACAAAACCAGCCATTGATCAGACTGATCAACCACATGGTGCGAACTTGATAAGCTAATCCTTCACCCAAAGCCCTCACTGGGGCCGTGAGCAGCATGTGAAAGTACAGCTTTGGCTTTTCTTGGACAAAGGTTCAGCAGGGACATTGTGCGTCTGTTGATTCATGAAGACCTCAGTAAACAGTAAAGTTTAAGGAATGATGTGAGTTCTCCAGACTAAAACCCTCATAATGATTGGAGACTGTAAACTGTCTCAAGATGTTAGTGAGTGATGTGTGTGCCCTCTGATGAACTAGTGACCAGTCCAGGCCCCTCACTCAGTGACTTCAGGGACAGGCATGAAACCTGGTTTAGTTTTATTGAGTGCTAACAGAAAAAAAAAACATTGGAGCATAGGTTCAATAACTAAACTAACTAAACTAAACTCGCAACTCTCATAGATGCTGCACTTGTTCTTCTACGGACTACCTCTGTTGGGTGCTTTTGTTTACGGGCTCCTCAAACCTGGATGTACATGGATGCCAGACTGGACCGTGTTCTTCGCTGGAGCGGTAATCCAGGTAATAACATGAAAGGACTGTCTACTTTACATCACATACACTCCCCCTGCAACATGGCAGTCCAATCTTCTGTCCTGCTTCTGTGTCTTTTCCAGTGTCAGTGGGCCCACATCGGGGGCTTCTTGCATCCTCGCACCGCTGCTCCGTTTCGTATTCCGAGTGATGTTTTTTGGCCTGTGCTGGCAGCTAACTTGCTCTACGGAGTCACTCCCCTCCTGGTGGCCTTGCGCGTTTACAAAAACCGTTACTTTTTCCTCAAGATCGCCCCGTTTCCTGGGCAGACCGGTTTGCCAAACAGCGAGGAGAAAGACACCAAGTACAAAGATAAATAAGCTGACAATTTTGTCTCAGAGTTACGGTAATTGTTCATCTATACAATTATGGAACTGTTTTGTTTCAAAGTGTCCTAATTAAAGCTTATTTTACTCAAGGTGTTTGCTTCCAGGGCATTAATTGATTGTCTTATTGTGCATAAAAGTGAAATGTTGGTCAGTAAGACGGTTGTTTATTTTCTGGTATCTTGCCAGCTGCAGCGTAATGTCAGGTTTAGTTAGTTAGAACCAGCTGTTTTAACTCAGAATATCTATTTTTTAGCATGTTGAGTTTGACAAGCTGAGTTCATGAAACTTTCCACAAACTTTCTGTTAAGTTAAATCTGAAGCAGTTTAGTATACGGCTGCTTGCACTTTAACTTTCAAAAGTTGGAAAAACCATATTGTCAAATCAAAACAAAACAAAACAAAACAAAACAGAACAAGAAAACTCCACTTCTCCACACTCTTCCATCTGAATATTAAAGATACTGAAGCATAACTGCCGGGTGGAGGAAAATACTCAGTCCAATTGGACCAGAAAGAATAAGCAAATTAGTCTTAAACTCATAAAGCTAAACAATAATGAACTATTTAAAACATCATTTCTGCACTTGTGTGTTTAGTTTAGCTGCATGCTACTTATCTGACAGTTTTGTAAGCCCACGCAGATCAGGTTTTTACTATTAAAAAGAATTCTGTTTTATGCTGAACTGAACCGCACTTGTGTGTGTGTTGTTATTTTAAATGCAGCGTGCCAAGCAAGTTTAGAAAGCAAGTTCCCTGTTCATCCTTGACACCATCCTTGAATGATGACTGAATGGTTTGGCAGAGGTGTACAAAGTGTCTTTAATCAGATCTTATATCATTTGACCTTTTCTTTAGAACCACCATGAAGTTAAGTTCGTGCTTTTGACTTAAAAGCATTAACCGATCTGGCCTGAAATGCTAAGAACCTTTTCATTGCGTGGGAAATTTTGCAACAAATGTTTAAAGGGTGGAGATACTGAGGGAGGTTAAACTTACTGTTATGCCCCCCACAGACACACACACACATTTATTAATCACCAATAGTTGGTTACCTGAATGTGAGAGCACTTCCAAAGACTCAGGCTTTATCTGTGCTCTTACTTTTTCTGGTTCCTGGCCCCTCTTCTTCTTCTTCTCTTACGCTGTGAGATGCTGCGCCAGCCAGCTCGGTGTGGGTGGTGTGAGGAATTGTCTGCTGAGACACTCTGTTAGCATTAGTAAAACCGCTGCGGCAATCAGGCTTCTCTCACTTTCATTTCTGAGACTGTGCAGATATGAAACCGTGTAGCAGACAAACGCTGGCTGTGGGTTCTGATGTTTCGTATGCAGCTCGATCACCCAGAGAACGCAGAAAGAGTTATTCATGTTTGATAAAGGTTTTAATAGCAACGGGCCCAGTGACAAATGAGAGCTGCGGATTGAATTCACTCTGCCTGCAGCGTTCTCATGTAGGGGGTTCACATCACCCTGTTTACACATGCATGCTGTGCGTTTGTGTGGCAGAGGCTTTAACTCCAGTGCGGCCAGTCAGGACGGCTCTGAACTCCCACGATGGGAGTCACAGGGAAGCTGAGCGA
This sequence comes from Arothron firmamentum, assembly GCA_016586285.1. Classification (NCBI taxonomy): domain Eukaryota; kingdom Metazoa; phylum Chordata; class Actinopteri; order Tetraodontiformes; family Tetraodontidae; genus Arothron; species Arothron firmamentum. The sequence continues at coordinate 84,500 of BJFM01002122.1, read as the reverse complement.
CACGAGTCTGCATACAGACATGTGTGTCTGCAGGAACCCCAACAGAACCACTTGGTGCTGCCTGAAGACCCAGATGCTTGTTTAACGCCTACAATCAAATTAACTCAACTCCAGGTGCTTTAGAGAAGCCCAGGAAAAACTGGATTTTAACAGGAAGAAACCTTGAGCAGGACGAGGCTCATAGACACGACATTCTGCTGGGTGAAGGGGAGATAGGGCAAGGGAGGAGGACAGAAAGGAGAGAAAGAACAGTGAGAGCATCATCACCATGTTCAAAGGAGCAGTTTCGTAAGAGATACCGACTGTGTTTAGCCATACTAGCGCTTTGTTGGCTCGGCTTCGCAGCCGGAGCTAAACAGCATATGATTTCCTGCAGCTTGTGTCAGCATTAGACAACCTGCCAGTGAGATGGAGACAGACTGAACGACTTGATTGGGTTTTGGCCAGCGGTGGGAAAATGCATCCGCACTAAATATTTTTTTTAGCAGTCATGCCATCAGATTTAGGGCCTTTAAGTTTGCACACAAATGGAATACATATGCCCAAGATGGGTCCCAGAATCATTAAAGATGAACTCCAGCACTCAGGATGGGCTAAAAAGCCTGGCTGCTGGCGTCAGACTGGAAGTCTTAACACTGCTGACCTTAACGGCAGGACTGTGCTAACTTCAGAGTCTGCACAGCAGCAAGTCTCACACGAAGCCAAAGTTTCCCTTCATGGGAAATTCCTTCTGTATTAGTTTATCTAAAGATATTTCAGGGGATGATAGCACTTACCAAAACTTCACAGCAGCAGCATTTAGCTGGCATCAGTCTGCAAAATGTGTCTGCTCCAATTAAAATTACTGTTGAGGCTCCTCACAGAACCCTGGGGCCTGATGCTTGGGCACGGAGGTGCATGCAACAGCAGATGTGGGAAAAAATAAAGGTTATAAAGCATGGATGGATGAATTTTTATATGTGAAATACTAACCAAAGAATGAGCTATCAAAGGCCATTTTTAAAAATATGTTTATATATAATGCCTTATGTTGTCACTGTAAGTAATGAATGAGATTGAATTCAGACTAATCGTTACATTGCATTATTATATTTGTGAATAGGTCAAGTAAAATGGAGATAAAAGTTGAATATTTACAAGCTTCTGCTTCCTCAGCCAGCAGCAGTGTTGATTAATCCTGCTCATCTCGGGTATTATTGATGCTCCACCTGCTAGTTCACCACGGTAACGGCATCAATCACTGAACAATGCTCTGATAGCTCAGAATTATCCGTGTTCTCAAACAGAAAATCAAGAGAAAATGGCTTCTCAGGTGGGCCTGTGTAGCCCGTTGGGCTTGCTGCTTCATGGCGGGGCCACAGGAACTGTAAATACCAGTGGGTCCCTCCTTCAGTGCCAGAGATCAGTGATGGGACTGGAAACACACAGAGCGAAAGGCATTCATCCTGTTGTGATAGCCGTGGTGAGCTCACTTCTGCTCCATAATGACTCTGCCCTGCAGTTCTCTCCACTGTGAATGGATGCTCATTCAACTAACCTTGAGAAGCAAAGGGATTTCCAGCACTGCTTTCCATGAGTGCGACGTGCATGTAAAGTCCCTGTTCCAGTGAACATGCATCGCTGGGACCTTGGATCTGCCTCGGATCTGCCTCAGCGGTGCTGGAATGTGGAGGATCGGAGCGTCCAGCTGCACGGCACAGCTGCATGGAACCGTGTGCTGAAAGTGTGTTTTGATAAAACACAGATCCTCAGCTGGGATGTGCATGTGTTTGTCTACAGCATCCGGAGAGATTTGATAACTATAAAAGCTTCTATTATGAATAAGCAGCAGTAGCTGTCTTCAGCGGCTTGTTTATGCTTCCTGGCAGCAGTTTGAAAAAAAATTATATAAATCTGTGTGTTTTTCTTTTGGCTTCTGACGACAATTTTCTTCAGTCATTCTAATGATGATCATCTCCATATTGTCCACTTTCAGCTGAGCCTGTTCTCCTCAAAACTTCAGAAATACTAATTTTCCTTCAACTGGCACCTGGAAAAACAGATTAAAGGACCTGGGTGAAACATTATACCTATGAAAGCCCTCACAAAGACAGAAGTACAAATGTGTGTGTGTGTGTGTGTGTGTGTGTGTGTGTGTGTGTGTGTGTGTGTGTGTGAGAAAGAGAGAGGTGGACTGATGTTTGAAACTGGATCTCATTTTTGCTTCATTTTCTTCACTCTAAGTCAGCTGAACAAATCAATTTTCCGCAACTTTCCCTCCTCTCAAATGGCTAAACTCTCCAGAATGTCGAAACAGCTGTGAATTCTGGGATTCCTTGAAGTTTTCACATTAATATTTATCATTTGCATATTACTGGGAGCGTTGTAGATGGTGTGTCATTAATATGCGTCTTTAATCCTCACCTCATCCCCATCAGTGACCTCTCCCCCTGCTGATAGAAGGAAGGAGGGGAGGGCACAGTCCCTTATTTTGAAGTCTGTGCAAAAAAAAAGTCTGTGCCTCCTGATCTGCCACAAAGATGCTGCTGATGCACAATTTTAATCTAGTTCTGACATCCCATCTGCCGTCACCTCTCTTCTCACCTGTTCTTTGAAGAGAAGAAGTAAATAAAAATCAAAAAAACTCAAGAGAAATTACAGTGCCGCAGCCCGTAAACAGCGTTCCCCGCAGTCGTCTGCGTTGCCACCTGTCTGCTGCGCCGTTGCCAGGAGTGTTGGGAAATAACACCGATGAGGCTTTGATGAAACGCCGCTCGATACTTTCACGGCCAGACAGCTTTGCTCAGTGCGACAAACAGCGGCGAGACAAACTTCTGTTTCCAGGTGTCTCTGTCTGGCCGGCGCACAGGAGAAAACCTCCTGGAACCATTTGTGGGTCCTGGGTGTGACCTCAGCTGCTTAATTTTAGATATTAACTGAAAGAGAGTATTAAAGGTGTAATGAACAGACTAGCTTAAAGGCAGTGACTCTGCCTGTTCTGATGACCCAGGAGCTGTGGGAGCGCAGGTCAGGTTTAGGGGTTAGGGTTCCACTATCACCAGCGATCCCTCACATATCAAATGTTGCAGTTCCACTTATGTCAACACAACGCAAAAACTCAAACTCAAATATTTCGATGGCTGCTGTTTCCCCTCGTGTGCTAATTATTTTGGACAGTCTATTATGGCTGAGAGGGGTTTTCAACCGAGGGTCCGTGGGAGGAAAACAGACCATTTTCTGCCTCGGTAACAGCCACCAGTCACATAAACACAAACATAAAATCAATACCGGAGCAGAAAGCGGGCTGAGGTCCAGACGTGGTTTTTTTCCTGCTTGAAAACCAGCAGCATCGTTATTGCTGCTTAGGCAGGTCTGTAGACCTCTGCTCTGCCTTCAGGATGACCTGCCTCATGGCACACTCCAGATCCACCGGCATATTCCTGGTAACGCCAGCAGAGCCAAAATGGAAGCCTCCAGGTTTGAGTGATGCTGCAACATTGCATCTTGGGTTTGATTTTGAGCAGCTGCCCAGACAGGATCATTATTCCGAACACAATCAGGCAGACGTGTCAGAAATCTCCCCTCAAGGCTGGATTTGTCTCTGAGGCTTCATTTTAGCTTCCTGAACAACCTTTGCACATGTGCTCACAGGGAAGACACTGATTCTTTCCTTCCTCCGTTGCCTTCAGGCAAGTATATTCCCCGAGTGCTCTGTGAAGGTGAACCATGCTGTGGCGATGAGGGCCCACCTTCGGGACGCTTCACTGGTGGCTAACAATATGCTAGCTGTGACCCGAGGGTCAGCCCGCGCTCTCTCGCTTGGGGTCCGACACTTGAGCTTTCCCATGAAAATTCCGTGTGGGGTCTGGAAAACAAAAGCACAGCAACAGCATCCATGTAAATGTGCCACACATGATTTCAAACCAGAGAAGATTCGTTTCTGTCCACAAAACTGCTCAGACGAGTAAACCCCTGCAGGTTGGCTGTGTGAGGCAGGCTGTCTAACTGTGAGGGGCTAGTTACCGGGAATGAGTTTTCTTCTCATCTCCGGTCAATCACGGTCAGTAGTGAGGGTGTCAGCACATCTGTCACTCCAGATTAAACAGCAGCCGCGCAGCAGATGAGGGAGGTTTGCTGTGAAAATCCCAGTTTGTCATATTTGTCCATGGGCTCCGGTCTAAGCCGTCTGTGCCAGGATGCAAACATTAATTACTGGGAGACAGAGAGGATCTCGCCGCTAAGCGTAAAAAGACAATCCTAGATGCGAGGCCTGTCTCCAAGTGTCATGACCCAGCCCTGGGTATGGAATATATGCTCTTCAAGGGTTTATTTTAAAATCTCAGCTGAAACGTATGATAGCCTGTTTCACTTTGCTGACAGTAAACATATAATTAATAAGCAGTAAAAAAAAAAAAAAGCCTTTACTGACCCATGAGGAGAAAGCAATTTTTAAAAAGCTACAATGATTATTTGCCTTTTGCAGCAGCCTATAATTCAGCGTTAGTTTAACAATACATGTTGTTGAAGATAATAAAGGCCTTGAAATTCAAAGGACAAGCTTGAATGCATCTTCCTGCGCTACACTGAGGGATCTATTAATGAAAACAGATAACACAAACATGGCTGAATGAATCACGCTGGGTATGAGAGACCAGTAATGGGTTGAGGACTGCAAAGCTGCGAAGCCCTGCGGTCAGCTATTTATGAGGTTTTGGAGCTGGGTCCAGGGTGAGCAATCTAAGGCAGCACCATGTGGACAAGGACATGGCCGAATAAGAAGAGCAGAACAAAAACACGCGGTCCAAAATGACAAACTTTTTAAGCAAAATGTTGCAGTCACGAGCAGTGCAGGCGATCTCTGTGTGTGTTTTAGGGTCGGGGCCTCAAGGTGCATGCGATGCGTTCTGACCTTGTTTTAGCATTGACCACTTATGAGAAAAGGCCAATTAAAATCCGTGTTGGGACGAGGCGTAAACAGCCCCTATCGCAACAACATCTACGGAATTAATCATGTGACGCTTGTGCATTAATGGGCATTTAGAGGAAACAAGGACATCAGATAAGATAAGTTTTTACTTCATCACTTGGCCCAACAGATAAGTGTCAATATTATGTTTGCAGAGAGTCTGAATGCATTTAAAGTGGGGGAAAATTCAAACACCTCTTCTGATGCTAACTGGAATCTAATTTGGTACAAAACAAATCCCTAATTGTGCCCTTAAATATTATATATGCATCTGTTTACAGGATTAAACGGGATCATAAAGTGAGACTTTGGCTAGTTTGACCAGCACACCAGTTGGCAGCCAAGCAGCCCAAACATGACACCAGACCAGATCATGTAGATGACACACAGCTGAAGCTGGGTGAACCATTGAGCCTTGAGCCTTTGCCTATATATATATATATTTTAAAATAAATAATCATCAATAATAACCAAATGTTGGTAAATGGTAAATGAGATTGCTGACTGTTGGTTTGTGTTTGTGCTTCGCAGCATCTCTGCTGTGAGGGAAAATGCTGAGCAGTGAACTTGCTCTGAGTGGGAGCATTCTGATGTTACGCCAAAGACAGCAGAACCAACCGTGTCATCGTCATAGCAACTGGAAGCAGCCAATTACAAAGTTCATTCGCCGTGACAGAAAGAGCCGTGGATAAATCTTTGTGCTCCTTGTCGAAAAAAAAAAAAAACAGGCTGTGAAAATAACCAAGATAATAATCCAAGTTGTTGATTTTAACGAGTCACTGTGGACTCCCGCCAGTCACATTAGTTGGGTGAATTTAAATTAATTAGCGAGCTTCTCCTCAATACATCATTTATCATCTACTGTGCGTAGCATCCTGGAATTAACCCACTCTTGAGTATTTTTATGTGATCGCAATTTCCTATTAAAATGTGTGTCATGGTCACCCCGAGCGCTCACTAGGTCATGATTAAGAACCTCTGAAACCTCAGATGTGGACTGATGGGCATTCAAATGGCAGATGTGGGCAGTGCTTGTACATGCTCTGCAGCAGCGTGTAGCAGCAGGGAGGTTCGCCTTGATTAAAGCGTCTACACATTTCCTTTACTCATCAAGAGGACCATTAGACGTACAGACACTAAAGGCAGGCAGCCGGGGCAGACGCAGAAACACAACAGTGCGAAGATTGAACTGGATTACTCAGAAGATGACAGAATCCTCTCTGTTTGAACAAATAACGACAACGTTTTTCTTTTCCTCAAAGTGCGAAAGAAATGGGGCGACCCTGTAACAAGCACTGCCACACAACAAACACAAAGGGACGGAAGTGACAAACGCTCATTCATCAGCCTCTGACGGAGGTCAGGATAACGGCGGGGAGCGAGGGAGAAGGCGCGAAGTCAGATCAAACCTGGCACAGGAAGCAACAGGGCTTCATCAGGGGCAGAGTTATTGATAGGGGCTGTAATACCCAATTAGACCTCTGCTCATTTGTGTTGAGATAAAACGCAGGTTGATCTGACAATATTAACGAGGCGAGCAACAGATGGCCCCATGGGAGGAATACAGAGCCGATGGGCTGTTACTCACTGGCGCTGTCTCATCACAATAAAAACACACGTCACCGCAAAACTGCATGTCTGTTCCACATCCTCCCCCTTTGGAACTGCTTTTTCAGTATTGCCATGTTGACAGTGTTGACAGTTGTTCTTCTCCTGCACCAGGACCCTATTTGCCGAGTCCCAAGCGTTTAACCCGAGGTCTTTGGCGCGGTTAAAGGGAGCAGACTGGTCAGAAACTGCTTTCCAGATCACTGAATGGAAAATATGTAGCGGCGCCGTCGTATTTTGCCTTGCAGAGGAGTGAACAGAGGAAGAAAAACATAACTTCTGATTGTCCAATATGAATCCACGGGCAAATATAATTATGGAAATGTCCTTGTGCCAACAGTAAGAGATTACTGTATATTCCCAATAACGTGAAATTGCAGCCTCGATGCAGAAATGTCGTAAATATGATAACAAAGAGTATTCTCATTACACCCTGGGAGTGTGCTGATCTATTCTAAATGTCTGAGCACGTGATTTATCTGTTGACTGTGTGCATTGCATCCTAAGATGCGGGAGACGCGACGCTGGGATTATCCCTCATTTTTATGTCGCGTCAGAGCTCAACATTGCGATGATTGAACGCACACAGAGATGCCGCGCCCGTGCAGCATTAGCTCATGGGAAATGGCTTCTGCAATTACCCCATCTCCTTCAATCAGGACGCCTAATGCCTGGCACGTTCCCGGTGAAAGTCAGTCGGCCCGCGCCGCCGCTCTGAAAAGCAGTTGGTTTGTAGAGTCGGCTAATTGGTTAAATTGCGAGGGGCTTAGCCCAGAGTGCAGAGCGTGCTAAACAGGCGGCGCTGAGTTAATTGAAAGTTTTAACCATCTAATGGAGTGTACTGCGACTAATGAGTGGGAGCGCGCACGCTGTCATCTATAGATGCCCTCCAAAGCTCTGTGCGCTTCAGCAGGGGTAGCATCCATCTCCCCATTAGCGCTCTCCTTTGGTGCTGAGCTGTCGCGTCAGGACAGGATGTAACGCTGGCTTACACGGACCACAGAGTCAGTGGGGAAGAGGAGAGTGGGAGGTTAATGAAAGAGTTCAGACTGTGAGAAATGAGGGTGCGAGTGTGCGTCGAAGGGATGAAAGGAAGGGGGAGAGATTAGGGGGGAAAGGCTGGACGTTGGAGGGGTGTTCGGCCCTCTTCTGTCAGCTTGAAATTGACTGGTCAGCGAGCTATTGTGGACCTGCAGTGTGGACGGTATGAAGGCGGAGAAGAACCAGAACCAGACCATTATCAGTCACCAAACACAGTCCCTCAACTTCAGCAAGGTCACCATTTTCGTCCTCTGTTTCCTTAGTTACCTTCAGAAATCTTTCATAAAGTGATAAACACACTGATGTTAAAAAGTGCTGGCAAGAAAAACATGAAAGCCTTTTTCCCATGATGCTTTGCACCAACATTTCTACTTCTACTAATACCAGGACTCAAGGCCTCTTATGCAAGTGCCCCAAAACAAAATAAAATAGAGTACTGTACAAAAAGAAGGCCCAGTTCTTCGGTCATGTATTATTTCCATATGAGAACATTGAGACTAACCGTGTTTACCTGAGAGACATACAGCAGCAGCTCTTAAAGTTGCTGGACTGGGAGCACTGGAGCCTATCCCCCC
>BJFM01002122.1:49015-66978 GCA_016586285.1 Arothron firmamentum | reverse complement strand
CACACACACACACACACACACACACACAAGATTGAAACACTAAGATTAAAAAAAACAACAACAGTTTTTTAATCTTCTAGCTCATACTGTAACTGTCATAGCAGGAATACACAGGAACATGTTTTCTCCAACAACGTGGTCTTTAATTAAGTCTTATGCTCGGTACATATGCAGTGAAAAAAGGCATATTTAACTTTATTTACACCCCACATAATCAGCAGTGGCTCTGCAGAGCCCCACAGGGGATTCCCGCACCCCCAAATTTAAAAACTTTAAAGTAATTACCCCAGCATATTCTCTCTTTCTACAATTACATAACAATATTGCATATTTGTCCTGGGTACTAGCATAATCTATCTGTGTTTGTGAAGGCTCTGGCTGTGCCATTAATTACGTATTAAAAAAACCACATCAACTTATTTGTGTCCCTGATTTTCAGCGCTATTTTTAAAGCAACACGCAATTAGCAACAGCAAGATTAGTTTGACTGCAACGAGAAACACAGTTGGCTGCAAATTAGCATTTAGACGTAATCAGGCTCTAATATCCACTCAGTGTGACTCTTTAAGACACTGTGCAGAAATAATGTGTGCTGGAAAAAGGCTGCTCAAGAGTTTCAGACTCCAGCTGCAGAAAAACTGTTTTTCTTGTGACAAACCGCATCCAGAAGACATGATTCCAGCACCTAGGTAGGTGTTTGTAAATCATAGAAAAATACTTTAAGAAGGTCCAAACACTGCTAAATACAAATATAAGGTTTCGTAAAACATGTCACAGTTTGAATAAGCATAATTTGGCAGGGTCCCGGGGTAAATGGCACTCTTTCCATCACTTGTCAAAAAAAGAAACTGTGAAAATTATAGTGTTTCCAGCAGGTCATTATCCTGTAAAGGGGCCTTACATTTCCATTAGTTCTTATCTGTGCTAAATACTTAACGATTTCTGGCTGTGGGTGCAAAACATGTCAGAACAGCGTTGAAGCAGGAAGCAAAGCCGGCTGCATTGCAGATTTAAAAGAAAGTTATTGTCTAAAGAAGGTTTGATCAGTGAAACACGGACACAAAAGCAAACCGGAGAAGTCGCATTCAGGTTGCATGAAGTCTGTAGTTAAGTGGAAGGCAGCATGTTGGAGGGCTTTCAGTGTTTGACTGAATTAGACACTAATGGGAGTGGGCCTCATGTGCAAACCGCACACATGGCCAGTATCACTCACGTTATCCGCCATGAAACCGCTGCCGTTGTTTAGGGGAATGCTTTCTGACAGCTCACACCACCTGAGGGAGGCAGCTTTTACCACATCACATCTCAAAGAGTGCTGCAAGACCCCAAAATATAAATACAACAGCAAATGAAAACAGGACGGCGCCTCCAAAAAGAAACACTTCAAAGTTTGGCGGAGACTGAAGCAACTCCCAGACCACAGAAGGCAGCTAAAAACAGCCAGAGATGCTTTCACACACAGCGGTTCCGGGGACGCGGTTAGACGAATGAGCCAGCCAAGGAACTCCCAGAGAACTCGTTTTCTCTGGTCGATCCGTGAGCAAATGCTTACCGAGTCCGCCCAATTTGGAAAATGCTGCACATGCCAAATACAGCAAGTTAGCTACAGTTGACAACTCTAAGCAACGATTTCTGGGTGTTCCAGAAATAAAATGGAAGCTCAGAGGTGAGGATGCTTCCACAGCTGACAACCTGCCGATGAGACGTGTGGATACTCAGAGAAAGTGGAGGCTGGTGGGGGAACAGCAGGTTGGCTGAAAAGAAGCCAGTGATTAAAAGTGACTGATTAAGGTCAGGGTTGGGCACACTGCGGGGGACCTGTCACAGTGAGCTTGGGGAGGGTGGCACAACACCTCGTCTCTCACGGAAACACCCGTCCTGTCAGGCACCGGTGAAGGCGGGTGAATCCGACGGCCTCGAGCTTGGGAAGCTTCTCTATGTGGGGTCTCCGATGACAACCTACCAGCTGACACACAAAAACTACTGCTGCACAACTGTCAGGGAATGTGGCCGGTGGAAGTGGAAAGAGTTAAATGGGATAAGCATGGCTGAATTATTTCCCACTGGGAGCTCGTCCTCCAGCGCTGTCCATGTGCGCAGTAACCAGCGGACACGGACAAAATGATGTTTATGCCTCTTTTTGCTCGCTGTGCTCCTCAATTTTTCAAGCATTTTAAGCTGAACGAGCGTCTCACAGCTATGAAATAGGGAAAAAAAGCAGAAAATTCCCACTGGAGCTATACCTTCATCATCAACACAACCACCACAGATAATCCACCTGAAGCATTTAAGCTTGTGTCCTTGATATTCTGTAATTTAAATATTTTTCCTATTTTTCTTTAAACTTTTATCTCTGACTTACATCCAAGATAGAGTTTGTACAAATTGAAGATCAGATCAGTGAAATTGGAGGGCTTCATCAAGTGTACCTTCCTTTTCTGCTCTGAATACATCCGTTTCCTTGCTTTTGGCCGACTGTCTGACCTGTATGCAAATCAAGGGTAAAAAGAAGCTCTAATGTGCTCTCAGGAGAACAGGATGAACCCACTTCAGTGAAAGGCAACAGCAGGCATAATAACACACCCGCTTCCCTGAATTTTAGGATCGGAAGGAGCAAAAAAATGGTACTTTGCGTCTAAATATACTCACCTAGAGGACTTTGTGACATAAGCTGAGAACTTTTAAAGATGCTTCCATTTCTGATGAAAGAATGGAGAAAAGCACCGGATGTCTCAACACTTTTCTTGAAGGTCACGCTAAAGTGAGGAGGCGCAGCGAGGTCATTCCTCTTTGTGTCCTTTCTGAAAGTCTGCAGCCTCATGATAATTCTTCTCACGCTCTCTTTGCAAGCTCACACATCTCGCTCCTCGCTGCACCTTTTCTCGTTTTTTCTTTTCGTTCCTTTTCTTACCTGTTCCTTTCTTGCAGACATAGGGCAGATTGTAGTTGCAGGGGACGTCGTTCCATTTGCCGTTCTCATGGGCGATCATAACCACGCAGTCTTCTCCACCGGCGAAAAAGTTGTCAGGCTGATTTTCACGCCAGTTCTCGTATTGCTGCCCACATGTAAAGCACAGAAACCACAGTTTCTAATTCAGCTCGAAAACTAAGAACAGAGGATCCATTTTATCCCAATGAATTCTCTTATTTCACGATGTTCAAATTCTGAGCACTTCCCTATGCAAACAGTATCTGTAGCGAACGTCGCCTCACCAGATCCATTTTATCGGTCCACTGAAAGTCGTCCTCTACTGTTCGATCATTCAGCCCGATCCAGGTGTTGTCGTGGCTTAGACCTGTGAGAGAGGCAGATATAAACGCAAATAAATACCACTAAAAAAGCAAGTAACTATTTTTTTCACTTCTTGTCAATAGTCCAAATACATGTAAATGTAGACAGAATTTTCACCAAATTACTGGAAAGGTAGCAAAACAACAATTTTTAGCAACAGAATTTAGAACATGGAGAAATTGCAACGCCAACGTTGAGCAACCTGTTTAAACTGTGTTGGCTGGTGCTAACATGCTAACACGCATGATGCACTGGTGGCGCTGAGGAGGAAGATCCTGATGTAAATGCCTGCTGCACCCATGCTACAATACTGCTGCAATATTCTGTGTTGACGTAACGGCAGTGCAACTTTCAGCAGCGCAACTACAAACTGCGGGTGCAGCCGCCTGTGGGAACCCCCCCTCCCCATTAATCACTTTCTCCTCCCTAATGGCTCGCATCCGCTCAGCGCAGGGATGGAGACGTCCATGTTCGAGTCAATTAAACACACTTTTTGACAACTGTGAGGAGAAGAAGAATGGCTGCCGTTCTGGTGATCAGCTCTGATTAACACACACGTGAGACTGTGAGGCGCTGTTAACGATGCCTGAATGAGGTTTTGCTGACAGATTTCAGCAAAAAAAATGAACATACTACGTAACACATACAACTAGACTGACAGAAATTTATAACAGCTTCTGAAAGGTCTGAAGAAATTCAATCCATTTTGGTAGCGGCGCAACATTTGTCTTATTTAGATTGAACGTGCAGTCTCGGCTGCTTCGCTGAACACAAACGGAGGTTTTCTTCTCCCTCCACCTCTTTCCAGACAAATCACATCCTTTAAAAGAATATGGCAGTGCATTAAATGTTCTGCCGGAGACACTTATGTCAGGGCCGATGGGGAGATTTCATTGCAACAAATGTTGATTCGCATTTCTGCGGCGGCGCTGCCTCTGCTCCCCGGGGTGTTTTCCAGCAGGGAGAACAATAAACTCCTCGGAGGGCGCCTCAGAGCTGAAGCAGATGGACATTTATCACTAATGGAATACACAGAAAGAGAGCGCCACCGCTGCCGAGCACAGAAACGCTGAGGTAGAAAGGTAGAACTCGGTTGTCAGCCGGGAGCTGCACAGCAAGATGGCAGCATGGGGCCGTTTAACCCGCTTATTAAAACAGAGCAGGGAATAATTGAAATGTGACGGGTGATAATGAGAGTTAACACCTTTGTCTTTCGTTTCAGAGGTGTGTGAAAGAGCTGATGCTCCAGGATCATTTTTAAACCAGATTAACAACCTGTTTTCTCGGCGGGCCGATCGACTTTGCCTCTGAGTTCAACCTCGACAGAGAGGCGGGTCAGGAGAGAGCTGCAGAAATGTAACCTCACTGAAGTGGCGCCTGTTTCCATGGCAATGTCACTGTCTGTAGCGATCCTGCACTCCTTTTTCACTTCTGCTCACCTCTGACGAAGTTCTGCTCGGCCGGGCTGTGGATGCTCGCCAGGTGGCCGTTGTGCTCCCTGCAGTCCTTCTCGGCGTCCTCCCACGTGTGTCTCCTGCTGAAGTAACGGTAGCAGTGGCCGTGGAACTTCCTCCAGGTGTGGTCGCAGCCCTCCGTGTCTGGGTGGGTGTTGGAAACACAGCAGTTAGCCACAACGCCTAAAGAACCTCCCAGAGGGCAGATGTAGCATCACACCATGTTTCTGCCTCTCTCACCTAAAGTGCTCTTTTTTGACACTCCTCTCTGTCCCATCCCTCCATCCCTCCCTGTCGTCTCTCTGTTGATTTGAATTTTAATCCCCAGCAGAGGCACACTGGGCATTGAGACATCTTAGTCCATTGAAAGGGCGTTTAATCTATTCAAATGACAGCGCTCCTCAGAAATTCCTTCCAGTTCAGAGCGCTGGCTGGGTAATTAAACCCTGTCAGAGTCCCATCAGTGTCTACCTCTCCACATCCCACCACTGATTGCTTCTTCTCGCCTGTTTTTGCTCCTCAGCTGACTGGAGGGTCGTCTTTCTGACTGCTGCCAGCTCCACACTTCAAGCCTGATGGGTGCTTTCATGTGACCGCGTTGGTCTGACTGAAAGTATGTGCACATTTGCTCGATGTCTCAGCCTCCGCCTGTCAGCTAAAGCAACCCCAGGTTCCGTCCATGTTACGGCGCAGCCGTCAGGAGAAGAACGCCACTTTACCTCTTACAAATCTGAAAAGACAGCAGTAATCTGGGTAGTGCAAGTCGGGCCAAGTGAGTCCTGCTGTGCATGCAGAGAAAAGTGGCTGCGGCTGCTAAAAGGAGAGGCTAAGAGGAGGCCGTTATGAAGGCTTTTCCATACTCTAATACGAAATAAGTCTAAGTCTAACTTTCATGCTGGAATGAGAGTGTAAGTGCTTTTTGTGCTGCTCCTCTCCTCCATTTCAGCTTTATTAAAGTACAATTGAACTCAACACTGGCCGAGTCAAGCTACATTTTGTCTTTATTTCCCTTCTGCAAGTCAACATTTTGCATCTGGTGCAGTACTGAACTACAAAAACCATCAGGCACCACCCAAGAACCCTTCTAATACAAGTCCACAAGTACTGCCAAGCACATTCCAAGTCCCTGGATGTGTACTAGCGCCGTCCTTTTCTGATCAAGTATGCATCAGACGTGACCTGTGTAGACTTGGGACAGTTAGATATCCCACAATGCATTTCATCTAAGGCCAGCGACAACAGCAGCAATGCAGAATAACCTTCACGAACTTCACGAATCTGTGAACCTGCCTGCCAGTGAGTTACGCGCAAGACTGTGCGAGGACCGACAGTAAAAGCTGAATAAGAAGAAAAACATAGGAGAAGGAAGACTCACAGTAAGAGTAGAAGAAAAGGGGAGATGAAATCTAAACAGGCATGTTTTCTCCTGCTAAGATCTTCAATTTAGTCTCTGCTGATTTCTTTTTCCCCTGCTGACGGAGGCGCAAAGCACGACATCACATCAACCTCCTCAAATATTTAGACATTATTCAAGATGTCTCTTTAATCCCGGTTTCCCTTCATCAGGCAGGGGGAGGTAGGGGGTGCGTTTGAGCGATTAATCGTCCCAACGTCTTTGGTGAGAGGCGGTTATGGAAATAAAAGGCTGCGCCTCTCCAGCTGACTGACGTTGAAGGGCTTGTTAGCCCTCCTGAATGATGAAGCAGTGTGCTGCCATTTTGCCTCCTCCCTTGGACTCCTTGAAGGCTTTTCCGTTTGCACGAGGGCAGGAGAGTCCACGGAGGGAGAGGCAGCGTTGAAATGAGCGAGGGAGAGGAAGAATCTGCTGACAACCAGAAAGCAAAGGTGTGATTGTGAGGTGAAATATAGCAGCTGTGGAATTATTAATGGCTATTATGAGAGCTCTGGTGATAAATGGAAGTCTTAACAGTGTGATTCTCACAATTAGGAGTAATGGATGGTACAGTAAAACAGCCAGAGAGCCCAACACAAATGACTGATGTCAGTCTGAATGCTCATTGTGCAATTAACCCGGAGATATGCTGATGTGGACTGATGCTGATGGAGGAGGTAAAAGCAAGGGTAGCGGGTAAATAGGCAGTGAGGGGAAGTGGTTTAAATGTGAGATGGGCTCATATTCACAGTTCATATTCATTCCCTGGCTGGATTATTCTGCCGCTACAGGATGATGGCCTGTCAGGGTGCAGCTAATGGACAACATCTGTAGACGTGAACGGGAGAGAAGGCCATCTCCTCCTGCTGGTAGCTTAACTGCTAATCACTGCCTTGCTCAGCTCTCTGCAGCCGCTCAGATATAAAAACAAAGGAAGAAACCGTGAAGATCCTTTTTGGAGTTACAAATGTGTATTTTTTAGGGAAACTAGACCGGAAGAGACTTTTTGAGAAAGAAAGTATTTTAAAAGCAAGAGGCGGAGGACCAAAATAGGACTTACATGATGTTTTACTTTTTCATCAAAACATCTTGCACACCCCCTCCCTCCCAGCCTGCTTTATGCTATGTTAATGCGGCAAAAAGAAAAGAACCAGAGGAACCTTCCAGGTTAGGACTACATAGTTCCAGGAACCCCGATTGTCATGGATTCATTTTTCTCCTGCACATCCTTGAGAACCTTCAATTGACCTTCAGAAAAGAACAATGGTTGATTCACGTGCATTAAAGAAATAAATGACCCAGTCATGGGTTTGTGTCAAGATAAAGATTCATCTCAGACTCTTCCACATTTCTCCAACAGATCAGAGCAGCTGAGGGACTGTGGGAGCAACTCCCCACATCATCAATGTTCAAAAACAGAACGAGCATCACATCATTTTGTTTCGTGCGTTAAGGATATAGAAGCTAAGCAACATTTGTGAATAGAGATGCTTTCTTCACAAAATTCCATCACAGCAAAATCGTGATAGTTCCTTCTGAAATTGTTGCCACACTAAAACAGCCCATCACCACATGTCCTATTCAAGCCAAGCTGCAACTATGATGTGCTCGACACTGCGGAAGTTAATCCGTGATGCCAGGATGCAGATTTACCCTCACCATGGCTCAGCAGAGCAGAACTTTTACCCCCTGCAGGTTGGCTGGAGGCGTTACTGGAGGCTTTTCCACCTGCTTACGTCTAATCTATGCTGTTTGTGAACTCAGAGGAACCTGAGAGCCTTCCTCCAGATGACCTGGTGAGTAAGTATGTCAAATCTAAGTCGATGCTGGATGTGCAGCATATCAACTGAGAGCATTGCAGGAGTTCTCCATAAGATATCAAGCACATTCTCACTGGGGGGGAGGATCCTGGCTAAAATATTCATGGATGGTCTCAAAGTGTAGGGCTGCCGACTTGGATCTGATCTCTGTTTCTGCAATGGTGCAGTTCTGCTGGAGTCACTGGAGTCACAAGCAATGTGAACAGAGAGAAGTGGTGCTTTTTTCTGCGCAATCATAGTGAAAAGGGAGGTCCTGATTTACCCAACAGCCCTGGGTGTTGCTGGGGGTCTGGGGTAAATCAGGGACCTTGAGTAGAGCTGCCATTGTTTTCATATCCTTCATGAAACTATTAACCAGAATCACCCCTTCCTGGATTCATTTGCAACACAACAAAAGATTTTAATTCTAGGAACAAGACTTTGTAAGTAATTTAGCTCCTGCTTCAAGGTGGCACCTGACAGGAATTACTGAGTACATCACTCTGCCTTGTGAAACATCAACACGCCATTTTCAAAAGGCTCCGAGAACTCGCTGATCTTACACAAATCATTAAATTATACAGTTAAGGAGTTTTAGTGGGAGTTGAGTCCGATGAAAGCAAAACGCTCCCTTTGGACGTCACTATCCGGGTAGCTAACATCTCCCCTGGTGAGGATTTTTAGAGACAACTTGAACAAGATACACAGAAGGAGCTGGGAGTAAAACCTGAAAAGATTATTCAGTCACTTTTTTGATGTGAAGACAACAATACTCGACCAGCATATTCTAACCACCGTGGGCATGGCAACACAAAAGGTAAAAGAGATTCTCCGAGGACTGAGCAGGAGAACGACAAAAACGACCACATCTAATGCCTTCTGAAGGCCATCTGTAGTTAGTCAGCTCAGATTGCTCTACTCCTCATTAGACTCAACTGTCCACATGTACAGAAACTCTTTGCATTCATCTCTCTTTTATGCACCTGCTGTCTACTTTGGAGGGAGGATGTTCTCGCTTTCCCTTGAAAATTCAGCAACACTACAAGCTTTGATTGTAAAAAAACTGATTTGATATGTCCTGTATGTTACATTTGTCTCGGTTGGCCTGTGATGTCATACACTGATCATGCCGCACACCCTGAATACCGCGCGCCTCAGAAACACACTTCGGTGCGACTCTCATTAGAATGCTCGTTGCCATTTCCAGCCCTCTCCGCCTCTCTTCCAGCAGTCACCCGGCGTGGTGGGGGATGGAGAACTCTCCAACTGAAAAGTCAAGTCAGAATGAATAAATATTAATGATCTGATGTATGGCAGAGGGGCAGAGGAGAGGTGGAGGAGAAGATGGATGAAAGGCTGGCCTGGTGTGTGAGCCAAAGACTAAGGCAAAGCGCATTGCTCACAGACAACCAAGCAGCAGCCGGACACCTTGGAATTAATTAGCTGCACATAAGCTCTGCTTCTTCTTTATGCAGTATTCATTTTTCCTTTGGTGAGATTGTATCATTAGGTAACTTCCTGACAGGCTTATAAGAATTCACACTGCTCACCCAAAAGTTGGAATAAAACATTTTTTACCTCCTTTCATGAAATTGCTGTGATTTACTAAATGTAGATCTTGTTTAAAAATGTTATTGATCAGTGTGCTGGTTGCTGATGTGTATAAACAGGAATAAAAAGAGGAATGTGTATGAAATTATATAGTAACATGGTGGGTTCCACCTCAAGTCCAGGGCCACCAGGCTGTACCCGGAGACGAGTGGAGGCTCAGAGCCACTATCCAGGATGAAAGAATGATCAGTGAGAGCATCAGGAAGATGTCCCTCAGTGCTGAGATGTGAGGTGAATACCTCCAGCAGAAACCCAGTGGGGGAAGAACGGCTTTGGCCCCTGAACGCCATGTACCACCGCCAAACTGAGGAAGAGGCAGATGTCAGAAGATCCCACCGACAGCTGGAAAAGGCTGGATTTAAAGACAGCACAAAGGCGCAAATCATGGCAGCACCAGAGCAATTGAAGCTACCACAGCAGGCAAGATCCAAGGTGAATGGATAATGGTTTAGTGAGAGATGGTGGCAGTTTCAAGGGTTAGCACCACAAGAAACCAGCTCCAGATGCTGGGAGAGCAGTCAGAGAGGATGAAGGGGATGAGGCATCCCTGAGGTGATCTGAGCTATGATCCCCAAGTTGGACGAGTGGCTCAAGGGTAGAAGACCTGAGCTGGAGGGAGGGCTGAGGACTGCGGTCCAGTTTGGAGAGCAGCTTGGAGTTTACTTTTCCAACGTCTGTCCTTCTGTTGTTCTTGCAATAAGCAGCAGGCTTCGGTACTAAGACAGGACAGTACCGGGAAAGGATTGTAGTTTTTTTGTTAAAATAATAATACAATAAAAATCAACAATAGTGGTGTGACGGCTCTGCAGATGCAGCGTGTGTGTCATTCTTTGGAGCGTTACATCTCCAAGAAATGCTTGTATCGCACAAACATCTCAATGTGAAACAGAGAATCTGCCCCCCAACACACACACACACACACACACACACACACACACACACACACACACACACACACACACACACACACACACACACACACACACACAAATTCAGAATGTGACAAAACCTCCTGGAGTGCACCAAAGATAGGAGGCATTAACAGATGTGGAAAAATTGAAGAAATGACAGCAGAAAGATAAAGAGAAAGACAAAAAAGGAAGACAATGTGACAGAGAGATATGTGGGGAAAGGCAAAATAACACATCAACACACACACACTGTGTTGTTTTCTCCCGAGAAAGGGTGAAAAAGAAGACACAGTCGGGGAACGAAGCTGACGAGTGGAGAGAAGCTAATGCTTCCTGTGTCACTTTCCACTTCAGTAAAGCTGAAAGAAATTCGGTTTCTGCCTCTCGTGATTAGAGAGCAAGCTCTGAAAAAGCTGTCTCCCTGCCGAGATGAGAGAGGAGCGACTAACGCCTCAAAACTGTATCTCTTTTTCATTAAACACATCTAATACAGAACTGTGGGACCAGATTGGGTTGTACAGCTACAGAACCAATTAACACCAGCTGACTGTCACTGCTGACAACAAACATCCATCAAAGCCTGTGGAAAGACATGTAAATAATGTATGCGTTAAATGTTAAAAAATACATAGCAGGAAGCAATTTCCTCCACTCTGAGCACATTTATTGGAGGACCTTCAGCGCCATCACTTTTATCACAGTTATTGACTCTCAGATGAGATCACCATGGTAACAGAGAGCCGGCAGCTGACCGGATTTGACCAGTGAGCAAGCTGTTAGTTCAAAACATACCTGAACACACACACTCAGGAACACAAGGCCATAGGCAGAGCAAACCCTCTTCAGCCACCAAACAGCATTTAAATGGCCCAGGTGAAATTAGTCACCGTCAGCTAAGATCACGCCCATCGGTGCCTGTTGCAGACTGTGCTCTTCACAGGAGGAAAGGAAACAGAGAATTCAGAGCCACAAAATCAGCTCCTCTGCAGGGAGACGCGTGCATCAGAGGGGCACAGGAACCTACGGGTTTGGTAACATTAAAAGCACATAACTGGCAGCGTCTCGTGAAGTTAAAAAATTCTTAAAGAAATAAAAAATTCCTACAGTGGGTTGTCTTTCATCCTTGTTTGTGTATATTCTGCTGCATGAATATGAATTAAAATATCTAATATTTTCATCAAATCAACCTCGCCAAAGTTGTGAAAACAGATTTGGACCAGCTGAGATTAATACTACAACATTGAAAAACAAACAAACAAAACACCCTGGAACTCAACAGCATCTCTCTGGACATCTGCTCTATTACCCTTTAAAACTTTACATCTGACTAACAGAACCTTGAAATGACCCTATCAGAAACCTCTCTATGCCCTAGATAGTGCACTAATTAGGGAGTCGCTATTTTGTCCGACTGTATGAATGTTAAGTGAGGATCTCTGTGTAGAGCACAACTAAAGCTTGCTAACCAGGCAACAGCTTTAGTTTGTACCTAAATTCCCTCGTAGCATTGATTTTAGGGAAATTGGCTTGAATTCTGCAGCACAAAGCAACAAAACAAAACAACTGAGCTCTTTGTGTTTCCACATCTTCCACGGCTGATCTTTGGCTGTACCTCCAGCAGGGCGGCAGGCAGGCTTCAGTACAGATGTCAGAGCGGAGCGATGTTTGCCACAGCAATAAAGCAAACGAGGAGGGAAGAAATGCTTTTCAATGAGTCAGCTCAGGTGGAGACTGAGAGGAAGTCAGTGGGCTGCTGCGGTACCAAACTACTGTAGATCAGCCATGAGTCAGTGGAAGAAGCAAAGTGAAAAGTTCTCTTATTGTTCGGACTTTTTTGCTACCAGAGTCATTTCTAACTCCCTGCTCAGTCCTCCATGACACGTTTTACCAAACTTTCCTATGTAGATATTATTGTATTCTAACACCAATTGTTCTAAACCTTAATTAAAAACTCATTTTTATGGGAATCAGGACACTGATTAAAATGAAAATCCCCTCAAAATGTGAATATATGAAAAGCACTGAACCTTGTAACCCATGAAAGAACAAGTAGAAAGCAGCCGTAAAACAGGAGGTCTTTTAAATTTCCATGATGATTTTTACTGAAATCAGCTTTTCAGCATTAGTCATTCTTTTAAATGTGGAGTTGAAGGTCCTCAACGTATTTAATAAGTTCTCTCTGTGGTGTGTTTAATGTTCAAATTCCTGCTTTCGACCTTTTGAAAATGATCACATCCTATTTTATTGTATATATCTTTACTAGTGACTTTGACTTTGAAATGATTTTTGATTTTGATTTTTTTCCGATTTAAACTGCCAGAAATTAGTACACGACAATAAAGTACATGACATCTTCTTCTGCAGTGTTTTCCTCTAACACACGGTCTGAATCCCACTGCTCACAGGGGGATTCCGATAATGAGAAATGAACCAGATGGGCGCAGGTGCTCTGGACTTCCCCCTCCTGCTCCCCCCCTCCTCTGCGCCATGAATCCTCCCTCTTTGACCGCCTTCATTAATGCCTCCTCATTAATTCAGCCTTCCCCAGCCTTGCTGTTTTCCCTTCACCGCTAGTGTCCCCGTGCTGCTCTTTAATGTCCTGTTATTTCCCTTTTACCTCCTCTTCATCACCCCTTCCCCACCCCAACAACGCGTCTTACACTGCTTCTGCTGTAACGCTGTCTTGCTTTTGCCCAGCATCTTTGTCTCCACTCTTTCTGCAGTTGTTCTTTTTCTCCATCATTGTCATTGTCTGCATCTGGTTCTTTCACACACACCCCCTCAACCCACTCACACAGCCTAGTACCTCTATTTTTGTGAGGACTTTCATAAGCATAATGTATTACCCAGCCCTTTACCCTAACCCTAACCCTCACCACCCCAACCCTGACCTAAACCCAATTATAACCCCAAATTTAAACCAAGTCTTAACCCTCAAACAATCCACTAAAGTTGTGAGGACCAGCCAAAATGTCCTCACTTTGACAGCAGAATAAGTAGTTTAGTACTCAATTTGTAGCAAGTGCAAGAACGAACACACACACACACACACACACACACACACACACACACACACACACACACACACACACACACACACACACACACACACACACACACACACACGCGCGCGCGGCAAGTTACCGTAATATTTAAGCCCCATTGCTACCTTTCTCACATGTAGCTCCACCGTAGCTGGGCAGACAAAGGCAGACAAAGGAGTTGATCTCATCGATACAGGTTCCTCCATTCTGGCACGGATTCGAGTGGCAGTCATCAATGTCTGGAGGAAGACAGAAGGGTTGAGAAGCAGCGTGAGCCACAACGACATACAAAACACACACAGATTCAGAAATGTTCCTGTTTTCCCCTTAAACGTGAAAAAGATATATATAGTTATTTTTTTGTCGTTTTGCTTGTTTTGTGTGGCCCTAAATGAGAAAGCATGGTCAAACCCCGCAGTGGCAAAACTGAAGATTAATAAACACACAAATATTCTCACTCCCTCACACACTACAAAAAAGCTGCTGTTTTAGAACTACCTGCAGCGGCGCGTTTTCTGTCAAAGCCCACGAGATACTGGAAAGTTTTGGAGAGATTAGACAGCTTTTTGAGAAAGTTATAATTAAAGAGAATTGATTGAATTCATCGGTAAGTGGTTTGGGATGCACCGAAGCGCATGATGTTAATTTCAATGTGTTTGCAGGACGTGCCACACTTCTGCGGTCAACAGGGATGCATTGGTGAGGATGGGGAGCTGGGTTAAGGCTCCGTTGCTGCAATTAAGAGGCGCTTGTCATTTCAACAGCATGCGCAGATTAACATAGACATTCCACACACGACACACTTGCACTCATTTTCCATAGGCACTGTGCTCAAAAGCAGTAACTGAATTCCTGCCTGGGGGCAAAAATCATTAAAAGCCAAGTTGCCGCTATCCCACAACTTCAAGAGTCTCCAGGCCTTGGCAAGAGGTCACAAGGGGGCAGAGGGAGGGAGAGAGAGGAACAAGTGAAAGTAAAAGACAAGAAGAAAGTCAAGAGAGTTTAGGACGACGCAGCCATACAGAGTTGCAGGGAAACAAAGAAAGTGTGAAGGAGAGGCGATGAAAACAAGATGAGACAGAGGTGACGCGATGCTGTGAGTTTCGGGGTTGGATTACAGGAGCTTTGCAGGCAGACAGAGTTGGGGCACAACTGCCTGTACGGATAAAAGAGCTCGGATGCCGGTGCCTCGCTTCCGGCTGACTGTAATTAAAGGCAGAATTAGATGCACGAAGTGGAGACCCTGCCAGAGGATTTGCAGAGCAGCGAGCACAGATTAGCATACGGCTGTATATTCTTTCTGCTGATGGGCTGAAACAAAAATAAAAGAGAAAGAGAGATCAACAAAGAATGGGCTGCTCTAGTTCGCACGTTTTATACGGTGGGTCAGTCCACGTTTTTTGGGCAGCAACGACAACAAAGGCTGGATCACTAATTAACTTCATAGCAAAACCCTACATGTCACTCTGAGCACCGCTCCTTCTGTGAAAACAGCAGCAAAATATCTTCAGAGGCCCAGTTTGGAGCTTCTGAAAGACAAACAACCAAAATGATGTCAAAGTGATGTAATTACGGATGTCTGAGCTTCAGCCTGCGGAAGAGCCGAAACAAAATTGCGAGATCCATCGTGTTTAGATCCTGACTCATTTGGAGACCAAACGGTGTCTCACACAGGGTTGTAATCTTGCAACTATTTGCATGTTTGTTACACCGCAGGAAGTAGGAATAACTGACACTAATTTCTAAATACGTCTGGTCTGGAACTACTTGTGTATTCAGTCATCAGCAAATCCAGCGTGTGGCCTGACAGACCGCCAACGCCTGTCACACAGGTGACGTACTCGGCCCTCGCAGGCTGTATGCTCTGACAACCTCGTCGACCAGCTCGAGTCACCTGACTCCAGCCAGAAAAACACCCTCTGGGTAAAACGAGTGCCTTAATCCCTATCCAGGCATTGGTTTGCGCGTAGGTCTGCTTCGCAGCGTGGCTCAGCCAGAGAAAAATCCAACTGGAGCCGGTGGCGATGTAGCCTCTGTATGGCTATTTTTGTGCATGTCTTCCACTTCCTGGCTTATTCCCAAGTATAACAGAATCAGGCTTGGACACAGGGGGGTGGGGGGTGGCGGGGTGGGGGGGTTCTCCAGGGGCGACGAGGACGACGAGGACGACGGTGCTCCACTTATCTGTTGGCAGGGAATGCGTGATGCGATAAACAGGCGCCAGCCACCGAGCTAATTGCCTGGTGCAGCTAAAGGGCTACCTGTGAGTGGGAGAGCCAGGAGTATTCATCTGAATCAGCCAAAATGAGGTGATCCCGAAGCAGAAATGAAGTTTGCTGCTCATTTAAAAATGCTTTGGATGGTTGGTGTGATCCGTGTGTCATCAACGTTTGTCTCAGTGTAGCTCAGGACAGCTGATGAGGATGACGAGGATGGGGAAGCAGAGGCCTGTGGAGGAGGGCCACCGTACCGACCGGAGGTGGTGTCAGCTGAAAGAGTGCCTGGAGGCCTCCTGCAGGCAAGTGTCGAAACTAGAGTGTGAATAATTGAAAAGGTAAAGAGACCCAGATAGAGAGGAGGAGGAGGAGGAGGAGGAAGAGGAGGAGGAGACTGGGGGCTAACAGAATGTGGATAGGACGACCTGGGTCAGCCATTCCCCGTTTCTTTTTTGGGATTATTGTTGTTTGAATAGATCAGATTAAATTCCTATTACATATTTACTCCGGTCAGCCGGGATCAACTCCATCAACCTCCTGTTCCCACCTGTCTGCCATTCTGTTCCACCTTCCACACGATTTTATCACCTCGGGAGACTTTTTCTGCTTTGCCACTGGGATTTATACAATTCTCAACCCGGCTTTAATCGGATCCGATTTTTCTGCGTACAAATAAGACAGGAGGAAAACAGGAGGGAAAGTAGAAAAGGATTGAGTTTTGACATATTGTTAGTTTGAAGGAGAATAAATAAAGACAGTTGCTGTGGAAACTTAAAATATTTAGCCTCATGTTTGCACAATACACAAGATTTGGGTTTTTAGTAAAAAAGAGCACTATAATTTGGGATTGAACCTAATTAAGCCTCTGTTAACACCATTTACAGGCTAATAGAAGATGGCTTAATGAACATCTGCTTCGCTTGATTTCCCTATTGTTACAGCCCTGTTACTGTTCCAGAGCTGTCATACAACATTTGTATCACATTCTCCACCCCCCCACTTCCAATTCAAAACTGAAGTACATGTCAGTATAAAACTGTCCTGGTCTTTTCTGTCCAAACAGAACAATATTTAAGCACCAAGCATCAAATGGGAGCAAAAGTCATAAATCTTGGGAGATATCATTACCTATATTGTTGGCTCACAGGGAAAAAATCCTGCCATTTACTATGAGTTTCATATAGAATGTGATCTTAAATGACTCTTTTGCTGTGTTTTGGTATTTTGTGATGTAGCTAGAGTGCAGCAGAGGAGTAAAGATGTCAGCCGCCTGTTCTGAATTCCAAACTGCTCTATTGAAAGAGTCAAGATTGCAGCTATTTTCCTCTCAGTTGACTGACTAAAGACAGCTTTTTCCACCCCCCTCCCTTCACAAAAATAGCTATTTACGATTAAAGGAAACGCCTAACTGAGGGGGAACGGTGTTTACGGTAAAGGTTCCAGTTTCAAAGGAAAAATAGGGAGTTATTGTCTGGTACATCAGATTGTTCCATGATTCAATACACATCTGCAGCCTCGCAGAGAGGGGACTAGAGCATTAATATACATGAACCGTCCGGGCCAAACGTGTTGTTTGCAGG
Source organism: Arothron firmamentum (assembly GCA_016586285.1). Taxonomy (NCBI): domain Eukaryota; kingdom Metazoa; phylum Chordata; class Actinopteri; order Tetraodontiformes; family Tetraodontidae; genus Arothron; species Arothron firmamentum. Next base: position 49,678 of record BJFM01002122.1, on the reverse strand, counting down.
CGAGGACATTTGAAAGCCCGTCAGCTCGCTGTAACGGAGCTAAGAAAGCACATCTTTCAGTGCAGGCTAAATGCCAGCAGTTCAGATCAAACACAAGTCTGATCAATTACACAGAGAACCTTTGAACCAGTAAATGTCACCCGGAGACTTATATCCGGCAGGGCTGAGAACAGGGCGTGAAGGCGCAGTATTAATGTGACAGAGGAAGGATGGAGGGAGAAAATGTACATTTATTCAAGTCGACCCACCTATCTATCTGTGACGCACACCCGTGCAGGAAGTGAGCAAAGGCGCAGCCCGCACCTTTATCACACGACAGCAGTGACAGATCTGGTCACTCTTTTCACATTCTCCTAATTGCTTCTCTAACAAAGGCGACATTATGTAAAAAATAAATAGATGGAAGAAGAACCCTTTGAAATGCAGATGTGTGTCACACAAAGGCCTCTGTGTGTTCGTTATGCTTCATTGTGAAAGGCTCTGGGAGATTGACTTCCTTTCGCCGTCGGAGAAGCATTGGCATTTCCACGTACTAAAGATGGATACGCTGCAAACTAGAAAAGCACTCAGAGATCGTAGACCTTATATTTGAAATGGTGAGATTTTGTCTTTAACCTCATGAGGTCATACACACTTTATTTAATCTCCAGCCTCTTCCCCCCC
>BJFM01002122.1:35178-48984 GCA_016586285.1 Arothron firmamentum | reverse complement strand
CCCCCCCCCCCCCCCCCCTGTGCAGCAGTATCCTCCTACTGTCTCCTACTGGCCCCCTCTACTGGTCACCACTGGTAATGTTAACATAAGATCAGTTGCCTGAGGCTGCACCTGACCAAGGCCCATGTCTGATGAGTTTGGAGCTGAGAATATATTAGTCCCCCATCTAGTCTACATCAGCTTTGCTACCCTTTTAAACCAATGCCTGTATCTGTGCCTCTAGAGAGCTACTTTGGGCGGCAAAGTTTTTCTGAAAAAGAACTCTGGGACCTGCTTAAACAGCACGACCAGATTAGATCCAGAGTAATACAGCGGTGCTCAGTACGTCAACACATTTCCTCCTTGCCTGCAGAACGAAAGCAGCAACTCAAACGACAGTTTTCCACTTTCGTCCTCGCATATTCGGTGGGTATTTGCAGGGTGTGTGTCCAAGTGATAAGACTGTTGGCACAACTGTTATAAAAACAGCTGGGTCGGTTTCCTAAGGGATTAACGTCACCAGCAATAAAAAAGGTTTCAGTTTATTTAATTCATTAATGGTGATATTTGCATATGTGTGTGCATGCTTTTTTCTCCGTGAATAGCATGACTTGTGTGTGTGTGTGCTTGTCCAGGGCCTTCAGCTGTGTTTGTGGATTACAAAGCGATGAGGATCAGCAGGGAGAAGACGGAACAGACAGACTACACGGCGGCTCTGGTACAGCCCAAGGCTCTACGCTGCTCTCCAGAGAGCTCTGATCAACTTATGAGGGGAGACAGCGTCTGGAGAAAACTTCTCTGTCCCGGGCGGTGAAAAGTCCTCCATGTCTGCTGAAAATACAGGAAATGCTTTATCCTTTACGCTAATCTAAGATGCTGGGTTGAGCAGGGATACACCACCACCGGACTAGAGGGAATTACACCATGGAGCTCTGTTGATCCGAGTCGTTACCCGTGTGTTGCTCACAATGCACCAGCTGTGAGATGCAAGAGAAAGTCAGTCTCCAACACGCCCTGCAGACGCTTCCAAAAACAAACACACACATGTACATTGGTATTTTGTGATTTGCATTTCCCAGCCCGTTACCCCATCACAACTAAATGCCTGACCCTAACCAGAAACCCTCAAAGCAGGTTTGAACCTTCAGAGGCCTGCCATGCTGTTGCCAGCCAGAATGTCTTCCCTTCCCACAAGTGTGCTCACTTTGCAGGTGAAATGCGTTTCCTACTCTTCACCACAGAGCACATAAGAGAACAAAAGGACTCGTGAGCAAAGGTTTCATTTTCATGTATAGCAAAGCGGATATGCATGTCTGCATGCAGCCCTGAGCGCTGATGCGTGCACCTATAGTGTGTTTCAGACAAATTTTGGCTTTGGTTGACAGATCCGCTGCAACATTTAAAAACAGCCTGGGAAAATGTAATGAGGTAAAGTGTCACAACAACCCACGTAGCTCTGCCAGGCTTCAGTTCTGACAGCCTGCTTCTGCTCACGGATGTCATGTGTGCGTGCGTGTGCGTGTGTGTTTGTGTCGAGCGTCTAGTCCTTGGATGACACCGGTGGGTTAGATACTGATGGTGGAAGCCGAAGCGCGCAGCCGTAGTGTCATCGTGCTGTCTTCCCTGACTCGAAATGCACAACATTCAGAAAATTGTCAGGATTTCAGTTGCTTGGGGGGGTTTGGGGGACGTCTCCTGTCACTGTCGCAAAAGGGAAAAAAAAAAGCCCGTTTTTGGAGCGACCTTTCTGAAAACAGCAAAATGTTTCTTGAAGTTGAACAGTTACAGTCAAAAGAGGAAGCATAAAGCTCAAATTCTGACCTTCATATTATGAATAACAACCTGGCAGATATGCTGAGGGGCTACGACCTCACCTGTCACTCAATATTAGAATCTAACAGAGCCTGAATTGATTTTTAACAGAATCTTTTATCAATCTGCTGCTGAGGATGTTCTATTAGAAGCTTCAGCTCTGTGGTAATTCTGATGAGATCACACATGGATTCTTTGGGCAAATAATTACAGATGCCAAATCGTGTTGGACAACCTAATACGACTTTAATTAGTTCACTGGGTTGATGTACTGTGCTTGATGGTTTTAATACAGACAGATTTACTAAGACTTCAAGATTCCAGAGACAAGGAGAAGAGTCGAGATTATTTTTCTTCTCTACCTTCACCACCTCCTCATTTCTGTCTCTGTCATTGCCTTCCATTGTTTTTAATCGTCACCTTCCAGTCTCATCACCTCTGATTTTCTCTCCATCTACCCCGGAGATCTCTGAAAACCGTGGCTTGTTTGCCCCTGTGGTTGTAATGGTTATAGTTTTGACGAGTCAGGGGGCGTTTACACGTCTCTTCTGGGCTCTAGGGGGTCCATGGAAGCTGTATCCCTGTGGGCTGACTGGGCTCCGGCCTGAAACCTTTATCTTCACCCAGGCTGGGACCATTTAGCACACCTCCGCAGCGCTTGTAAACTGACAGACTATTCCATCATCTTTCATCACATCTCCTCCCATTCACTTTTACATATCTTACTTTTTCCAACACTTTTTCATTTTTTATTCAACTTCACTCCCTTGTCCGCCCTTTTTATCCTTCTCCTGTACTTTTCCATCATCCCTCAGAATTAGTTACCTTCTTAACAGGAAAAAAATAAAAATGGTATTACCTTTACTGTTAAAGTAGAGCAGTACCCCAGAGGACTGGATGACAGGCTATTCTCTGCTTCCTGTTACTATTTCTGATGTACTTCAAGAGGTAAGAGTTGAATGGAATTAGCTATACGACTGTCAGAATCAATTAATCAGTGACAGAGAAATTATATAAGGTCTTCTGTTTGAGCGGAAGGAGCTGGAATGTTGGTTCTACAGCTGACAGAATGAGGCTCATGCAACAAACAAGTGGCCCCGCTGAATCTTTTTTCCTGTTTTGAGATGAGCTCAAGTCCAGTAAAGGACTTTATCTTTCCTCTGCCTCACGCTCGTTTGCTATAGCTCAACTTTTGTCGACTTATCTTGTCTGAGGTTATATAAAAACAAGCAACAACACTACAGAACTGACACTTAGTTTACTGAAACCAAGAACCATGACATCCGTACAATACGAACATACAAAACAATGAAGAATTGCAGAATGAAGGTATCATTTATGAATATATATAAAGTAAGACATCTGATCTCATAAGTAATGATAACAACTTGATGGCAATTTTAAAATAAAAGCAAATTTAAGGTCATTTGGGAAAAGAAGCACAAACTGAGTTACAAATGGCGCTTTTTTTCATCTTGAGCCGAACACAGGCTGTATGTTTGGCACCTCTGCCTTAATGAATATGCAGAGTGGAGCGGTGCAGGACACAGGCAGGACAATGCAAATGAACTCATTTAAGGCACACAGTGTGCTTGATCAAGCCTGAAAACAATCGCATCTGTCGGTAATACGTTTGAGATGCAGGTGCATGGATGCACAGGCAGGCACATGTGACAATAGAAGGCACTGAAACATTTATTTACCTTCACTGTCCTGTTATTAAAACAGTATTTTTCAGAAGTGAGAAAGAAAATCATCCCTCAGCATTATCGTTTTGCAGAAAGTAAAGTTATTTCTCTTTTTTGCTGTAGCTGGTATTATTGTGCACGTTATAGTACTCGTTTCTATATTATTTTATTTATTTATGATTCATTCTTAAATATTCGCTTCAGAGCATGTTGATTTATGTCGCTGATGATTTTTTCCAAACACGAGTCAACTCCTGCTGCATGAAGTTATCCAGAGGGCATTATCACTGTTTGTGAACCCGCTGCACTGTGCATCGCTTCATGCAGCTAAAAACACTTTTCCGCGCAAACGAGTCATTTGGATTGGGAAAGACTTGTCAGCCAGAGAAAGAAGTGCTTATTCTTTTTCTAACGCTTTCAATAGGTTCACGTGTTTGGCCGCGCTCTCAGGAGCAGCTCCATCTGACCCTGTTTATATTGGATGATGGGCTCTAAGCGTTCGGGTGTTACAGCGTGAGTATTTCTGGAAAGCTGATAAAGTCGTTCTCCTCTGCGTACCATCCGAGAAATCAATCTACCTCGCTTTCTACACGGCTAGCCTTCCTATGCTTCACTTCCTCCTCTGGAGTCCTCGCCTGACACACAAATACGCGTCAGATGCACGCGTGCATTTTATAATTCACTGACTGTACCCGACACTGCTGACAACTAAATTACAAAGAAGAGGAGTAAGACAAGGCAATTCAACAGCTCAAAATGGCAGTGGAGTGCCAATGTGTGCGTAAGTGTGTATGAGAGAGAGAGAGAAAGAGAGAGAGAGGTGGGAATGAAAAAAAGAAAGAAGTACTTGCAACTTTGCCAACACCTCATTAATCTGCAGGCATGTTTATGCCAACGAGGTACAATGCACACACACACACGCCCACGCACGCACGCACGCACGCACACACGCACACAGCACCCTGCTGTTCATTATCATTCATTCTGAAGTCAGCGTGCCCTTTGTTTCTCATTGTCTCAGGTGAATTTATAGACAGGAAATTGAGTTCTGTACTGGAAAAAAACCCCGCAGACAGGTGCGTGGCCTATTCGTAGCGTATGTAGCTGACATGCACACTGACACGCATGACTGCAGGTGAATGAGAACAGGTTTGTTTGAGATATATTGCGTGCTGCGCTTGCCAAGTGTTCTCTGGCCACTCCTGTGTGATCTTGGCGCCTCTTGACTGTTGGTGTGTAATGTCATATCCACTGTGGATACGAGCGGCTCCAATCGAGCACTCCTGATGGTGTTGGGGTGGTCTGGAGGGTACGGCCAATCATGATGCTGATTGAGGAACCCAGCAGAGTGGAGGAATTAATGAGGCATGTCGATGGAGGCTGAGCCAACCAATCGTGGCGCTCTCAGAGCTCCTCAGCTGCTGACAGGCTGTGACAAACTGCTGCTCATCAATCACGTCAGAGACAGACAGCCGCCGTCGCACCCAGGCTCATACGCGCTTCATCAGAGTGACTGTTCTGAGTCACACAGCGGGTTGTAACCGTCCCAGTGCTTTTTCTGATTAACGACAGTGTTCAATCAGAAATTATGGCTGCATTATTCAGCATGGGAATGTCTCTTTAAAGCACCAAGCTAAGCTAAAAGTCTGATAGCTGCGGCTCTGATTTACTTTCCAGACATCCAGCCACTGGGCTGAGGGCCGCCATAAGTAAGGAGACAGATAAATGTTCATCATTCTTGAAAAAGAAGATTTTGTTTGTACAGGAAAATTATCCTGAGAATTTCTTCTAAATCACAGAATGTCCATGTCTTTTTGACGAGTAATTTTATTGAGTAATCAGAATGACAAGAATTGTCTCTTTGTACTCTTTATACCCTGGCAGGGGAAGAAGAAGAAAGCCAAGAGAGCAGTAAAACTCTGCAACATATTGACTCAACAGCTAGAATTTGGAGGATTTGGAGCCAAACGCATAAATCCATCCCATCATCATTGAATGAACAGGATATCTTGAGGGGAACGGCGTGGCAGCAATAACCCTTTGTCTTTCCTCAGTATAACCTTGCAGATTTCTGAATATACATTAGACACATTTTTTCCCTCTCTTAAGCCTTTTGGTTATAACTCAACTCCATCACACACAATAGCCCCTCGCCGACAGGCAGGCCCATTCCACTTCCTTTCTCCGCCTCAATTCAGTTCAAATCTCCGATATTTCTCCTCTCCCGACACCTGCCTGTGTACACCTACTGAATAGTTCCCGAGCAGGCCAGCCTCCTCTTTGACCTCAGCGCTGCGATCTGTGGACCTACTGGTAAGGTGGTTTGGGGGGGCAGTGATATTAATAGCCTCAACTTCATGAATGTTTAAAGCTCAATCGTGCGATCTGGTGTGAAAGGAGGGAGCGGGTCTCGGAGGATGAATTAGTTAATACCCAAGCCCAGCGGGGGGGGGGGTTGTGCTTCTCTCTGTCCCTTCAAAACGAGACTCGCGCATTAGCTCGTCATACATTCCCGGGTGGGTGGGGAACACGTGGCACCTCTGACAGAGGCCCGCGGGCAGAGTTACAAAGGCGGGAAAAGGAGGTGAAAGAGGAATCCATTCTGTGCACACTCATGTGGGGATATTTGGTAACTGGAGTGTGCAGGTGAATGAGCGCGTGAGCATGAATACATTTCATTTTATGCATGAGTACAGAGATAGTTCCCTGTGAATAATTGTGTTGGCCTTTGACAGGAAATACAGAGAGGGGGAGAGAGAGCGAGAAAGGAGTGTGAGGACAGAAGTGTAGCAGGAAATGAAATGTGCTATTTGGGTGAAATGCTGGGGGGGGGCAACGGTCTTGTTTTCCTCCCAATCTCTGCACTGCAGAGCAATTTCAATACAGGGCTATAAGGCCTGTCTCCTGAAAGAGCAATGTGCTGGGGTGGGGGGTGGGGGGGGAGGAGGGGGCTCTGAACTGTGGAGGGGAGAGAAAAATGGGTGGGTGAATGATAGACATGGGAAATTATGAAGAAATGTGAGGGGAGGTGGAGGGGTTGAGGAGGCGTTGCAGCAGCAAACATGGGTGAGGTTGTAAAGATGGAGTGAGTGAGGGAAAGGAAATGTTTGATTCTGAAACATAGGGAGGGAGGAAAGCAGGGGAGGAAGCTCCGACCTAATCACCGTGGCTGGAGATGGAGCTGAAGCAAGTGGCCAAGTGTGGAAAGAAAGGCCGGAAAAGATTTTAGGTTCCTGCAGAGCGGAACAAGAGGATATTGCTGTGCGTAGCCAGGGGACGTTTCTGTCCAATTTATTTATTTGAAATTGATCTGAGAGTTCTTCAAACCTCCGACTCATTTGTCTGAGAGGAAAATAAGCGATATTTTCAGTTTTACCAAAGCATAACTTCATCAGCTATTTAATTCCGTTGCGAAAAGCCTCAGAGGCGTCGCTGCAGGTACCCGTCTGCACGGGTTCGCTGCTAAATTCCAATGCAGAAAACCTTCTCGCTGCACAAAATCACTTACCTGCCTTCTATCTTCCTTCCCCCAGACTGACTGACTGACTGTCTGATTGAGGTCTTTTGGGAGAACAAACATCAGTCAGCTGAAAATAAACTCTCTAACTCGTGCTCCTGCTGGAATCGCGCTGATTTGTTGACCTGCCTTTAGCGGTAGACAGAGCCAGGTTAATGTGTTTCCTTCATCCCCCAAACCTGAATTAGACGGTAGGAGAAGCGGCTACTCCCAAAAAGAAACATTTTCAGGCTAAAACAGATTAGAATGTGAATGTAGGACAAGAATTCGCCTTAACCTTTCAAATGAACCTGAAATTAACTGTGAATCACCCATCAATTTGTGGCATCTTGACGTTAAACCGGTTGGAAATATGACGTCCAATTTGAATGTAACAAAGTTTAGCTAGATAGCAAAAATTGATGTTAGCCAACACAAAAACAGCTCTTTTGATGGCAAATTCAGTCAGTAAAAGGGTTCTTTCCAGTTAATGGAAAACGATACAGGGGAAACGGAAATCAAAAAGACAACTTTCATCTGTACCCACCTCAAAGAAACCTTAAATGCTCCAACTTTGACTGTCCGACTTTCAATGTGCATGATTGCATGAGTGAAAAAGGAAAAATGTAGTGGCTGAATTAAAAAAATGGAAGAAACATAATATAAAGTAAAAAAAACATAATTACAATGTAAGGAAGAAGAAAGGAAAGAACTCTGGAGGATAAGAGCAGTAGAGCAAAGCGCAAGGGCAATTACACAAACACAACATCTGAGGAAAAAAAGATGTTAAAATAGGTTGTCAGATAAAGTTACTGGGAATAAAAGCTAATAAAGAAAAATGGAAGTCATAACAATGAAGCAGTACACTTTGCATACCCATAAATGTCTTGTTCTGCCTTTGCTTTTGTTCATGGGGAATAATTCATCCGTGCTTTCACACAGTTGGACCTCCGTCCTAATGTGCTCCTGAGTGGGCTGTTTGAGCTGAATTAGTTTGTAAAATCTGATGAATGTTCTGGAAGCTGCGTCTCACATTCTGAGTGATTCACAGCTTGATTGATCTCCGGTCCACTTAAAGGTTGTGAACACCCACAGCGGTGGTTGCATTTTCTTCCATTCAGGGGGAAGATGGATGGAATGATGCTGGGAATTACTGCCAGGCAGAGAAGCACTAAACTGTGACCCCAAATGATGAGAGAATTTAACATTTTCAACCCCACAAAGCTTGTTGGGACCAAAGGCTATGAAAGACATGAAAGCAACATCATATCATTTCATGACTTTTACATACAGTATAGTCTGTAATATGCGTATGTTTTTTGCTTTTTTTCAAGCCTCCGCGGGTGGAGGCTTGAAACCAGTTGCTCAAGTCCCGCAAGAGCGAAGAACACCTTTGTCTGTTTAAATTCCTGCTTTGATGTCTTTTTAAAGCATCAGACTCTTGTTAAGGATGAAACACATGAGCTGAAAAAAAAGGAAGACTGAGAGCCCCAAACATGGATGCAGAGCAGGCGTTGAGAGAACTGACTTTAATAATCAAATAACTGGAATCAAGGACTTTTGCCACAGATCTGATTTTTATGCAAATAAAATATAAATAAAATAACATTAAACCACACACCTGTCCCCCATACCCATCCCTTTGTCTCCATCATAGTTAAAATATACTGTACTTTTTTCATCAATCTTTTCCAAAAGGTTCCAAAAGTTTTATCATGTGAAAATAGTTTTAGTTTTAGTTTAATTTGGCAATTATGCAAATGATTGCTTGAAAACTAAAACCACCAAAAAACATCTAAATCATCTTGTTGGTTTACAGAAATCAAGTATTTTCTGTGTCTTACAAATCAAAACAGATCTCATTAATCAGGATCCACACAAGAGACTCGTGTTCCATCTCGGTGTTGACGTCTGCACTGAAAGGCTGTAAAAGAACCAGGTAATTGGCTGAAGAGGACAGATCTATAAAGATGGAGATCTAGCCACAGCCACTGCAACTGTTCTCTTTCCCCCAAATCCTCATAAATATTGATTAAAGACCCACAATAGAAACACAGGCCATCAATAATGCAGCTCCCCAAAATGCTTCTTCCAAAATAATTGCAGCTGCACTCCCAGTCCTGGAAACAGGCTGCAAGGAACTACAAAAGTGGTGGCCCCGTCACGTTTCTGAACAAACCCCATTTCACATGAAAAGCAGAGCACTGTGGGATATTATTGTTTCGTGTGCCTCTCCTGCAGAGTGGAACTGAGGGAGAAAAGGAATTAGGCTTTCCTCGAACGGTCAAACAACAGTGATGAATGGTGGCAAATGCAACTTGGTTAAGTGGGAGAAGCAACACAATAAATGAAGTTGCATTTCCTGTGGAATGGCACAGTGGTCTCGCATTAGCAGTCATAGGCAATTAACCTTTCTGCCGTTGGCCACAATTAATATCAAAAACATTCGATATGCGGCTGTTTAGCAAGCTAATCAACAGCCATAAACGTCAGCAACACTGAGAAAAGCAATTACACACTCCTGAGCGGAGAGAGCCCAAGGAGAGATCTGAGGCGTGATCAGTAAATAACAAATATTTCATGAATGTGCTTTTCTCCCAGCCCCTATTTGTTCCGATTGTTCCTAAAGAACTATTGGGTTTGGTTTCACTTATTCTCGCCAGCCCAGCTGAAATCGACTGCAGCACACCTCTACGGACCACGTGATGTGTGTGATCCATGCAGTTAACCTGTATTTGTCATGAGATGATTGATCTGGCGCTGGTTAGTGATTGATCTCCGGGCTCATTAATGCAAGGGCAAACCTGGATGTTGCATAATATTTACTGCTGGATATTAGCATTATGGTCTATTGGTAATCAAATTACTGATTTCATGACCTCTGCCCCCAAATGACCTCTTTTCACCAGGAAACATCCTCAATTACTCAGCTTAGCATGTAGCAGCTGCGTGCGTGAAGACACGCTTGATTTCCAATGAAGAAAGAAAGGCAGAAAAGAGAATCTGGAAAGACATTTTAGCATATTTAACTTCTGCACATTTCCTGTTTATTCCAGCCAACGAGCCGGAGCCAAAAGTGGACGTGGCTGAAAAGCTCCTCTTGGCTTAAAGGTGCTGGTGTGCTGGTGTGCTGAGACGAGCACACGTGCTAAATGCTGCCCGGCAGCGAATGCTCCTGTCGCACCACCTCATGATACAGTGACAAGTCAGCCTGCAGCTGCCAACCTCCGAGGTTTCCCTGCACATTGCTGACCTGGCAGTGACTCACCGATCTCACAGCTTTCTCCAGAGAAGCCCTGAGGACAGTAGCAGCTATAGCCGTCACCTTCCTGCAGACAGCTCCCTCCGTGGAGACAGGGGTTCGTCTGGCACGGGTTCTTCTCCACTGCAAAGACAGACAGAGTGGGAGAGAGTGGGAGGCTTTTAAAGGTGTAATATCAGTCCATTATGGAAAAAAAAAACCTGCATGTTCATACACTATAAAAGGCAATGAGCTAGAATTATGCCTCTTTATTTTCCATCCATTTGCAGGTGTCTGACAGAGATGGCGTTTGAGTTGACCGGCTCTTCGCATGGTCCTAAACGCAGTGGTTGTTGCCTAGTCATGCGTAACTGCAGAACCACCTGTTTTCATGGAGGTAGCCAACACAGCCACACTGCTGGACTGTAACTGTTTTTGTGCATGAGTGGCGGCCTTGCAGTCCCAATTATCGCTCTTATCTTAAGGGAGAGAATGTTGTGGTTTTTTTTAACTCTGAGTTACAATGGGGAGCTGCCTGGATTAACTGTCTTTTTATTATCCAGCCCTGATAGGATTGATAGGATTGTCAGGCCATCTCGTACACCGCAGCGTCCCCATAATAACACCCATTCTCTGTTAATGATGCATGAGCAGGCGGAGACGGAGAGCATTTCTCCAAAAAGATTGGGAACGATGCCGGTTGTGTGTGTCATTTTGCGAGTGTGTGCGGTTTGAAATGTTGGGGTGACCCTACCTCGCGGCGCAACCAATGATGTACTGTTCATAATAACACGAAGAAGTGTTCACCTCCCCATAAAACATGATGATAAGCTCTCGCTGCTCCACAGAGGCGCTATTGATACGCCGAGTGGTAAAGCTAGAGGAAATGTTGCCACTAAAACTCTACAAAAATCATTTTCTGAACAAGGGAAACCATTAGGGATAGACTCGGTCTTTAAATCAACAGCAGATAGAAGACAGAGAGAAAAAGAGAGAGAGAGAGCGAGAAAGAGAGAGAGAGAAAGAGACCACCGGACGTGCTCTGAAAACATACATTGCTTAAAGGTTAATGATGCACTGATGGAGATGGCGAAGTCTGCGAGTATGGAGCAGCGCGTGACGTGGAAAAATCACTCCACATCCCCCCCAAAAAAAGTCTGGTCAATGAGCCGTGGTTGGGCCTAAAATGTCAGGTAATGGAAGAGAGGAAAATGGAGAGGCGAGCTGATGGAAATGGCTCATACAATTATCCATCCATCCATCCATTAGAAATAAACATGTCATTGAGGCACGACCACTACCATTTATCATGGTGCTGTTGCAACAAGAACTTCAGGTAACCACCACTGCTGAGGATGATGGGAAGGCCGGCAGGTATTTGACAGAATGAACAGCTTTTCAAAAATGCCAACAATGTGTTGCATGCACATTGATGTTTGACTCAAGTCTCTAAATGTCAAACCGCAGCACAAAAGTTCTGAAGTCGATAAATCTTCTCTTGAGACAAAGATGTGCGGATGTCCTTTTAGGGCGTTTGATAGTTCGTCCTGCTCAGCTGGAATTGACGGCGGCCTCGTCTTCATGTCGGTATCATGGCAGTGACAGAAACAAAAGCGCCAGTAGCTACAAGCTGAACCTCTCCATGACCGTTCTGCCTGTCCATCACAGCAGATGGAGCATTAACATAGCCGTCTGGCAGCATGAACACAGCACTTTTCTCACCCATCATGGAAGACTATCGCATATCTCAAAAGATCCATAAGCTTCTTAGACTTTTGAGCAACATTACCGATTCAGCTCTGAGCTGGTGTGTGAAAACTATTCACATGTGTGGTCGTGCACATTTTATTGTCTGAAAATGTACAAAAAAAGTGTTCTGTTTGCCAGTTTGTCTGCAAAGTAAGTTAAAAAAAAATAGGAGATTAGTTTTGGGGAAATTCTGTCATAGGTTTGGGTCATTTAGGTTAGTGACTAAACGTTTCCAGAAAAATGGGATAATATTCCTCATCTATATGATCTGTGATCATGCACAACCCTCCAAAAAAAAAATAAAAAAAAAAAAAATTGAAAGCCCAACAAAAGAGGGCACTCTGGGCTGTGGGTGATGTTTGTTTCTGCTTGTGCAGAGCTCGGTCAACGTACTTGAGCTTGTTATCAATGCTCGGAATGATTAAAAATACAGTTATGTAACAAAAAGTAAAGCTAAAGAGCTGCATAATGTGTTTGCAGTGCTGTGGGTGTGCTGTCTGCAACAATACAGGCTGAAAAGCTGAGCTGCAACAGAACCAGACATTGATCCAATTTGCAGACAATTAGCAACAACTTATTACACATAAACAAGGACGAGCTCTTCACCATCTGCCCACGAACAAGACTTTACACTCCTTCCTGCCACGGCACTTCGATGAGACAGACGTTATGGATCATGTGACTATGGGAGCATTTCAGTCCCTGGAAAGGCATGAATGCACGGATGAAGGTAATGAACATGCATGGAGGTGCACAGGAAGGGAAAGTTACAACGGGATGCGACTGGCTCTGTGATTAAACATTCATTAAAGTGGATGACATTTCCTGGTTTCTATAATTAGGATGATGTGTGCATCTGCAAACAAGCAATCTTAAAAATGAATATGCAAAGTGACACACAGATTAAAAAATGAGGGGGGGCAGAGAGAGAAAGAGAGAGAGAGAGAGAGAGAGCGTGACAGAGAAGGGGAGACCATGTCTCAGGGGAAAGAGGGACTGAGAGGGCACAAATTAAAATTTAACAGAAGCACAAACACAAGTGCGCGTGAGAGAGAGAGAGAGAGAGAGAGAGAGAGAGAGAGAGAGAGAGAGAGAAAGAGAGAGAGAAAGAGAAAAAGAGGGAGAAGAGAGAGACAAATGTTAACTAGGGAGGAGCAGAGAGCCACAGAGGGAGCTATCATACACCCACTTCTCTCTTCATACTTGCTGTGAGCTTATGATTAATTACACACTGATCTTTAGATAGGTCGTCGCTTCCTTTCTTACTTTGTGTTGTTCTTTTTCCTGCGTAAAACACAAAATGAACCATCAGAAAAGAGCGGAGACAAAGACATTTGGTTCCTGTCACAGGGGACGCAGCCAAAGAACGGCGGATTAGGGCACACATGAGCCCGCTATTCAGGTCTGAGCCTGGCAGTCCGACTTGGAAAATTGATAATACAAAGTATTTTTACTGCGCTTTAAGCTGGCGCTGAACAGCTCCTAACTTTAACAAAACACACTCATCAGAGTGTCGCGACTCTGCCGGGTCATCTCAAGAGTTCCCTAAGCCTCTCCTGGGAGACAGATTATCTTAACTTTGCGACATATTTAGGAAGCTAGTCCCCGGTGACAGCATCATGCATACACGCAGGATTTGCTGCAGCTTGGACCATAAAAGAGGATTGAGATTTAAAAAAGTCTTGCATCAAAGTGGAACAGTTAGAACATTTAACATAATGGGATCCAGCAAAAAAAAAAAAAAAAAGCTTGTGCTGACAGAAACACAGAACCGGATAAAAGCGTGTCTCACATACACACACACACTTACATTTTCTATATGTGCCCCCCCCCCCCCCCCC
>BJFM01002122.1:7812-23045 GCA_016586285.1 Arothron firmamentum | reverse complement strand
TAACTACAGAAATACTACAATCAAAACTGTGAAAATCAACAATACAAGCTTTATTTTTTCAAAGCTCCCATCTCTCGTAGCTCTTTTCAATAACCTTTTCAGTCAGTATTCAGCGTTCTGCCTGCATTCTCTGACCTTTCTCAGCATCCATAAAGGAGCTGTGTCAGAACAAACACTCTGGGTGTGCAGGTTTTCTCTAACTGTACTGCCCAGTCCTGCCAAAGCCTTTGTGAGATGTGGAGTTGCATCAGAGATGGAGGGGGACAGATGTTACATTGCACAGCTGGACACTGCAAATATGTATCTATAATATACTGGACCGTCGTCACTGGATGAAGACAGATATTGCTGGTCTCAAATCAGAGATGCAGAAGCCCAGTGAGAACGCAAACACAGAATTTGAGCACTGTTGTTGTAAGACTATAAACATTAGCTTTCTCATCTAACAGAGCTGCATGTCAGTGAGAAAAAAATAAAAAAACTAAAAAAAAAACAGCCTCATAAATAAATTTAGAGAGCATGGGTCTTGTGATGCCGCGGCACGGTTTGTTCAAAGGTTCTTGGCTCCTTGTGAAGGTTCCTGTGGTGAAAAGTAGCTCTATTTTGTTGACAGCGTAACCGTTATCCACTGTGGGTTTGATGCTTTCAGTTCCTTTCCATGCCCGTAGAGCTTATCAGCATGGCTGTTGGGGTTTCATAGAGAAAATTGTGCTGGGCCGCCCCCTCGCAGGCACCGACAACTGCACATGCTTGTGCACAAAAACAGTGGAAAGATGCATTCAAAGTAATTTCACACTTCTCTTCTCTGGCCCTGTTTACTTATTCCCAGCGGATTGCTTTGACCCAGCCAGCCTCCTGCAGGGCGCTCTGGCCCGCGGCTGACAGAATCCGCGTGGAAAAATGCAGACTTGCGATAAACGGCATATAGATCCGATTATTTAGATGAAGTGGTCCGCTGTACCTCCTGAACATGAAGCTTTTAACCAAACACTGTCGACGCCATTCATTATTCATTCTGCCTGCATGGGCGACTCACGGCTGCTGAGCGTTTTTAAGGCAATGGTGCTGCTGCTACCATCATCATCACCATCATCATCGCTGCTCAGCTCCATTTGGCTGTCCACAGTTCACTTAACACATCTGAAAAGCATGGTGGTGCACAAAAGGGGGTGTGCAACCCAGGCCAGCACAACAAATTACCCCAAGATGCAGAACATACACAGATATGTCCATGCATAAATGTGAAATTATATTTAAATTATTTAAGAGGTCTGCAGTTGCCTCGTGCCTAACGTGATGTTTATGAGCCTGAGGTTCATTTCCATAAAAGCCGTGTACACCAGCATAATTGTCCTATTAGTAATCCCAATAGCTAATTGCATACCTTTACTACAAACGCTGATGAAAGTGAGAATAATTAGACACATTACTCTGATCTGATCTATGTAATGACCCATGTAATAAATAAAATGAGACCATTAGGCCTAGGTTTGGATGATTTCACAGTGCACAATTGAGTTTAGCTCAGGTGTCGACACTCTGAGGGTACAAAAGCCTAAACAACAACAGTAAAATGTTGCACATCTATAACGAGCGAAACCCTGTACTCCTGCAGTTAGCAGCTCTGCTGTGTTGACTCGTCCTTACTGGAGTAAACAGGCTGAAAGCGCCCCTCTGGCCAGCACAACATGATATTAAATTTGGAGAATGTAGGCTGACAATGAGACAGATGCCTGGAGACAGGAAGTTGGTATTGCTGCCTGCTCAGTCCGTCTGCAAATATGACTAATAACAGAGATACTCTATGACCATTGAAACAGGAGTGCTGCCACGTGCACGGAACCGAGATATGCAAAAACTATGTCGCCCTAGCGCAGACATATCAAAATAGATATGGAATTTAATGGCATGTATTCAGGAGTGGATTGAAAAATAGCTAGCCCATGAACGGACTACAGTGCATTCATAACCCGGTGGTGTACACTGGCGTTCCTCTAAGAAGAAACATGGTCTTTCGTTTTAACCTAAGATTAATGGTTGTTTCTTATCCTCATTCCTCCATCTTTTGGCTGTTCAGTCATCTCACTGCTTGTGTTGTTTTGCGCTCTCCAGTGATCATTACCAGCTTCCTTGAAAGAACTGGGGCCTAATTGGCAGAGACGTGGATGGAGGTGAGGGCGGGAGGCGGCTGAGCCCAGCCTCTGCATTAATTGGATACGGCTGTGAATAATGCATGGCGACTAAAGCTCAGATTTTCATTAATACCTCGGGGGCTGGCATTAGATTATCAGGTAGCGAGGCATTAAGTATTTATATTAATAAAGCTGGAAATTTGTAGTTGAGAAAAGCCCATCATTTTTATTGAATCATCCTTTAGCTGTCTGTAGGAGAGGTTTACTGCTTTCTCTGCAGCTCCCCCCTTCGCTAACGCCAGAGAAATGCGCCCTTTGCGGTGCCCATTAGAGGGAAACTTGTCTTATCCTATCTGATGCAGGGGTAGCTTGTTTCCCAGCTTATGTTGCATATACTTTTCTACTTCTGGCCAGCAATCACTCGATAGGTTGTAATTCAAACCTTACAAACAGTCTATTCCTCTGGTAATAATTAAACCATGTTTTTTCCAGTCATCCTACTCATCTTATTTTTTTCTTTAAAGTGTCTACCCACATCAAGCAATTATAGATTTGGTGCCTTTTTGCTTTCAAGAAAAAAATGAGCTAAAAATAGTGGAAGAGTAAGCTTTCATCATTGTACTGCATCATTAGCTGACACCGTGTGGACACACGTGGAGAAACGTTCAGAGCGTAAATAAGCGTCAAACCCTCTCACGTCTTAGAATTTCAAATGTTTCCTGCTACCTGGTTGAATTGGTGAATTTCTTCATCTGATGGATTTAGTTTCTCGGTTAGTCCCTTTCTTCAGACTAACAGCTTCAACACTTTGAAACTGTAATTTTGATGCAGGTCTTCTTTGTTCTAAACTGAAAAATACTAACGTGAGCAAACCTTTTACAGAAGCAGAACTGTAGCAGCTAAAAGGCGGATAAACACAATGTTACAGTCTGCAGGCTGTGCCCCCCTCTTTGCTCGCAATTACCATTAAATTCATTCCACAGTTATAATTTTAATGCACAAGGACTGTAGTGAAGCACACCCCAGGAAAAATGAGATTTAAAGGAAAAATAAAGGCGTGACGTAAACAGAGCCTATATTTATCAGTGACATTTAAACGCATCACGCCTCTGTTGGGAAAAGCACCCATTCAATTTATGGTTTTCTGTTTCAGAATTTTCTGAATTTCACACTCACACACAGAAGATCATACCGTTTACAGCAGACGGAGGGTTGGAGGCTTCCGGCAGCATCACGGTGTCACTTTGGGCTGTTTTGTTGACCGTGGGCGCCTGTGGGTTCGGCGGGGTCGCCTCTTTTTCCTGCTCTGACAGGCCCTCATGTGGATGTTGTACTCCAGCCACTGGAGACCCGATGGACAGCGTATGACTGGTCTGCTCTTTGATGGCGTTGTCCGTGTCACCCTTGTTTCCACCGACTTTAGGTAAACTTGGATTTCTGGTAGATGCCTCAATCGGTGCACGAGCCTCTCCTGCTGTTGCTCCAAAATGTGAAGCTTCTTTTTGTGTCTCCTCGTCTCCAGTCCAGTACCTAAACGGTCTCATTAGAGACTCGACAATGTCAGCCAGCACGCTGTTGCTCGTCTGAGTCTGGGGAGTCTGAGGGTCAGTGGTGGGGAAGGTTAGTGAGGCTTCAGAATAATCAGAGGCTTCAGAATAATGATCTTCTTCCTCCTGAGCAGAACCTCCATGACTCTCTGGGCCAGAGATGTTGGGAGCCATTGTGATGACTGGCAGCTGCTGCTGCTGCTGCTGCTGCTCCTCCTGCTCCTCTTCCTCCTCCTCCTCCTCCTCCTCGTCATTGTGTTTGACGGTTTCCAGTCCATTCTGGTTTTGATCCCAGTCCTCCTCTGGTTTTAAATGGATAACCACGTGCTCTTCAGAGATCTCAGATGAGTTGTTGCCTCCAGCAACGGAGCGACCACCAGCAGCGTCCAGGTCCACCAGGCCAGTCCAGGAGGAGGTCTCAGAAAAGGGGGAGCCGTGCTGGTATTCTGATGACAAAGACTCCACTTCGTTGTCCCCAGTCTGGGCCAGTGCCTGTGCCTCCACAGCCTGGACCCCCACTAGCGGGTGGGCTGCAAAACACAAGAACTGCAGTTCAGCAAGAGCGATGTGCTACAAAACTCACCGAGCCTCCCTGAAAACTAAATAAATAAATAAATCAGATGAAGGGCACTCTGCCACACATCCTCTTAGCAACCATTTTGACACAAACAAGTAATTAATAACCAGACTCCCACACTGGGAGCTTGTTGCCATGGTAATTACCGCAGAGATGATGCAGAGGGTTTATCATTTACCTTTGAAGCAGTAGGCGTCAAACAGCGCCGTGGTGTCAGGGAAGCCCGTGCGGTTGGGGTTGTTGTAGACGGTGCGCACCCCGGGTTCGTCTCCACCGCAGTTTTTGCGTGGGACGTTTATGGGATAGCGGACACTGCCGTCAGCCAGCCAGCCAGGGTCACACTGATCCAAACCAGCCTGCCAGGCGAGGTAGAGCTGCCCGACAGTGGCGAGCTGGGCTCCCAGAGAGTGGCAGTGTGTGGAGGCCGTGGCTAGGCTCAGCTTCTCTGGCACCGCCGAGTGGAAAACCTCTCCTGAAAGGACAAGGATGGGAGGAGGAGAAGTTCAGAACAGAGGGATAGAAAGAGTTTTTACATGTCTCTATGCGTGACTGCTGGTGAATGGCTCGCACTTTCTCACTCCCTACGTAAATATACCGATATTTACATCCAATACAACAATCCTCAGTAGAAAGTTCAGATTTGTTCCATTTTCACGGTCATTCAACACTGCTTTTCAGCTGCAGGCTATGTATTCTGTTTGCTTCAGCACTGTTACACTACCAGAGAGACAGACACTGCATGAATAAACTGCCTTTTCTTCTTGTGGTAAATTGATCTGCTCTTAAGTTACTGAAATTACAGCAGTGAATTTTCCAAAACCCTCTATTGCTACATCCCATGGCTAAATAACACCGGAGATGTTATTTTCTCTTTCCCTGCCCTTCCTCCCCGCCTTCTGCCACCCTCTCCCCTTGTATTCCGACAGATTACTAACTTCTACATCCACGGAGATCATGAACGGCACGCCCGCAGCTTAGTGGACCCATGCATGACTAAACCCCAATTTTAGCTCTCAGCTCCCAGCTCTTACCTTGAAACTGCTTAGCAAAGCAGTACACATCAAACAGCTCATCGGGAGATCTTACGCCATAGTTGCGGACTCCAGGTGAGTCCTCGCGATCGCCATAGCAACCGGGCCGAGGTGACTGAATGGGGTATCTGCCGAGCAAAAGTAAACTTATCAAATGAAGTGGTCAGGGCTGCCAGATGAAGAGTCTGTGCTCATATACAATCAAACCAACATAAAAAATATCATTATATTCACTTTTCTTGAGGACAGTGAGATTATAAAGAATGATGTTACAGAGAAAATGTAAAGATTAATGAAAGAATTAACA
The DNA here is from genome assembly GCA_016586285.1 of Arothron firmamentum. Taxonomy (NCBI): domain Eukaryota; kingdom Metazoa; phylum Chordata; class Actinopteri; order Tetraodontiformes; family Tetraodontidae; genus Arothron; species Arothron firmamentum. The sequence continues at coordinate 17,451 of BJFM01002122.1, read as the reverse complement.
CCAGAAAGGCCCTACATCCTAGACCCCAAATCTCTTCTATCAAAGCAACATCTGGATACAAATGTAATGCATATATTTCATCTCAGTGCTTTTATACTGCTCACACTGTAATTTTCAGACTATAATTATGCAGTTATTTTTCCAAAAGTGTGGTGCAAGAATTGCAGATGAACCTCATCATCAAAGACATAAAGAGAGATCCAGAGGAAGAAAGCCAAGGAGACGTTAAAAGAATCAGCGATTCCTTCAGTGACATGTAACAAAGCAGCATTTGCATTCCAACTGGGCAATTATCCCAAGAGTTCACTGGTCCCAGCAGTGTCAGGGCAAAGGCAAAGGCAAAGGCGGCTATTGAAAGATTGCATCTGTGCACCTGCGAAGCCCTGGTGCAGAAGATGCATAGATACAACCAGAAACCTGCAGCAGTTCCTAGACAGCCACCTGTTCCCATCAGTATAACAGGAGCCATGCCTTGTAGTGTCCCTGGCCTCAGCGTCTCCGCTTGGTCGATGATGAAGCAGCGGCTGATGTCTGTATTTTTTTCGAAGGATTAATTGGACACTTCCCTCCTGGTTGATGCGCAGTAGAAACCTACTGAATCTGAACCAATTATGCTGCTCCCAAGTGAGAACAACGGGAGCGTAGGATGGAGGGAGACAAAGAAGCAGTGAAAGAAGGCTGCACGGCGGGATGGTTGAGAAAACGCTGTCAGGAAAACAACATTCGATCCGCCTCACTGCTGATTAAACGGCAAAGTGAACCCTGAGATAATGATGGAAGTCGGCGAGGTAAAGCACAGGCAGGTAGCCTGACCACAAATCAGAAGGAGGAAGATGCAGTTAACTGTCACCCAGTGTAAAAAAAGAACCCTCAGACATGATTAACGTTAACGTTTATGACAACAGTAGAGAGATAAAACAGCTTTTGAGCTGCTGTATGCATTAACCACACTTGAAAACCTTACCGGACTGTCTGGTCGGACAGCCAGCCAGCGTCACAATTGTCGTATCCGTCTGCAAACGTGGCCTGCAGCTGGCCTGGCGTTGCCATGACCGCCGAGTTCTCCAGACACACCCTCTTGGCATCAGCGAAGGTCAGACCGTAGCGGTCGTGGGGCGCCCTGTAGTGAAATATCACACCTGCAGAGAGGCGCAGTAGATCAGGTCAGACACTGGTCGCATCAATTACACTTTATCACATATGGGTCATAGTACTGCATTTATGAAGTGCGACAATCACGACATGAGCATATACATGGTCGTCCATAAATAAACACAAGGCCTCCGAGGCATCCTCATCATGTAGTGACATCACTCCATCTGTACAGGCGACGAACACAGCAGTGCTCACATTTAGGCAGCCCACAGATTCGCGTCTCATTTGCATCGGTGCAAATGTTCCGTGCAGGGGAAGGAGACGTTGCCCTTGGTTACAGTGTATGACAAACTGCAGCGATGTTTATTTTCCTGCTTTAACGATGCACGTTCAATGTCACCTCGCTGCACAGCGTTTGCTGTCAAACTCTAGAAAAAACAAAACAAACAAAAAAACCACCAGAAATGGAACCCTGCTGCCTTTAAGACATATGGACGGAACAGACGTAGAACAGAATATACAAAAAAAAAACAGCTTCTGACAAATGGGGCTGAACAAAAACCGCCTGAATGCAATGATGCAGTGTGAAAGGAGCATATAATCACTTCAGAAGTGTCCACCAAGTGTTCCCCCACTTCCCACCTCTGCCTGCCAGTCACACAATGTGACTCCCCTGAGGAGAATCCAGCATAGGAGCCAGTGGGCATCTGGCTCCTAAACAGCTCCTTTATCTGCTCTGGCTTTGTCTGCAGGAATGACAGAGATTCCTGCGAGATGCAAGCCTACGTTGCAATTTGAGCATTAACACTCCAGGTTAGCAAGCAAACGAGGAATATGTGTGTGTGTGTGTGTGTGTGTGTGTGTGTGTGTGTACGTCGTCTGCACACACAGTTCCCATTTTCCCAGCAGTCCATCACCCTGTCACACTGTCCATAGTCTTCATACTGATGTGGTGCAGATATTCTGGCTTCTCTCTTTCCTCGGTCTCTCTCCTTTCTCCATTGAGACTCCTGCATATTGTCTGAACTGAAATGCTAATTCTGAGCCACTCTAGAGAGGAACATGGATTTCCACTCCTATTCCAAGCAAGAATTTAGTGTCCAATACCCAACACGCTTATTTTTACCTTTTGTATCCTTCAAACCTTCGTCGTGTTCACTTCAGGGAGAAAAAGAGGCCAAATCTCATTCTAACACCCCTTGGATTTTGGGTGTGTTAAGGGATTAAACTACCTTCAGACTGGTTTGGATTTGAATGGATAAATATTAAATCCTGTGGTTGGATGCTGGTTGACATCTGCGGACCACGTGGATAGAGAGTCAGAACATTGTCTAGTAATGCTATTGCTGTATGTCTTTGCATAAAATAGCAGCTAAATCTCTTTTTATACTTTTATTTTTTAGTATAACCTGAAAAGTTAGGGAGTTTGTAATAATTATTATTACACCCTGGCCTGGGAGCATTTTGCTGTGTTTGTCTGTTACTATTCCAGTGTCATCAGTGTGAAAGATGATGAGCTTCATGTAGGACTTCCATCCACTGCTTGTGCAACCGCAGGCTTCCTTAGCTGTCTTGTGTTTTATCAGTTTTTTTTTCTCTTGATCTCCACAACTAGAATCCAACTTTGTCTCTCCCATAACATCCACCTCTGCGGCTCTGCGGCTGCAGGGTTCTTGTTGCTTGTTGGGTCGGACTCTGACAGCAGGACATTGCTATGCTGTTATAGACGGTGTATTTATTTAAGATGAATTTATACCTCCACGTTTGACCTTTCTAAGACTGATTCTAACCCTAACCATCCCAGCCAACCCCCCCATCCGTAACCCTAACCCCAGCCCTAACCTAAACCCCAAATCTAACATCAACCGTAAAACCACATCTAACCCTCAGGCCTTTCACTCACACACACACACACACACACACACACACACACACACACACACACACACACACACACACACACACACACACACACACACACACAAACACACACACACGTTAACTTAAGATCACAAGTTAATTATTAATCAAGATATAAGTTAATTGACTCATCTTAAGATAACAATCCTAGTAATCTTGTTATGGCAAAAAAACGTGTCTCATTATCATGAAAACAAAAAGGACTGGCTCAGCAAGTTCTCTCAGAGATTTTGCCAGAGCAAAAAACACACACAAGCTCCATTGTTAGCAGCCTTTGGGCATTTAAGAGTGTTGAAGATTTTGTATGTTATAGTGGAAATATCCACACTAAGTGATCTGTGGAAAGAAGCACTGAGAGAAGACATAAAAAAACAAACTGGCAAAGTGCAAACCAAAGTCAAACATGTGTTCAGATGTGAATTAAAGTAATATGTTGCCTCCTCTCATTGTTCTCTCTCTCTTCTCTCCCAGGATTCATAAAACGAAATAATGATAAAGAACAATCAGCACAATTTGTGCATTCTTCGATAAAACATAACATAACACAACCTCCGAACTCCTTCATCTCCACCAGGGTTAAAAATGACCAGTAAGGATGCACAATAATAACCTCACAGTTTCCATGCACATAGACCTAATATACTACCCTTTTAGACCAAGTAATGCCTGTAAAATGCCACAGGAAGTGGATTACACTGGCGATCTATTCCCCAAAGACCAGAACAACAACTCAAAAAAGACAACAGGGCAGTTTATATATTAACAATGAAAAAGAAATGGGACAAGAGAAAGACCTTTCAACACAGCCTAGGCACGAATAATTGAGTCCATTAGAAACCAGTGTGGATTAATATGATATTGACATAGCCGAGCAGTATCAGTACCTGCTAATTAATACGTTAAGCACTCAGCAGAATTAGCGTGTGGACATGTGCTCTGTCAAGCAACATGACTGCCAATTAAGGCTAAGCCCTGGAGATGGCTAGTCCTCGCCAGCCACGTAATTGGTCTCTCTCTGAAGGAGTGGTTTTCATCGCATGCAAATCGATTGGCCAGGAGGGGAAAGAAGAACGGGCACTTGTTTACTAAATGTAAATGGCTTTTATGGAGAAAGATGATCTGCTCCAGTTGCTCCGACAACCCCGACAGGATCCCCGTTGAAATGTTGAAAGGCGTAGCCCTGACACCCTCCTCTGACCCTCACCTGCACATCTGCACAACACATTCACATCTGGGCTGTGGAACGCGCCTCACTAAAGAGTTGTTACAAATCACTGTGCGATCTCCCCGCAGCCGTCGTGAAAATGGGACCTTATTAAAAAAAGAGTGACCTGGAAGGCTCTGCAGCTCAGCTCCTAACACAGTAATTATGGCTCCAGCACAGCGCGCTGCCTCCAGGAACTGATGGAACTCCGCAAACACAGACATGCTCCAAACCAACATGGTTGTAAATTGTGTGGACGTTTAGTTAAGCTGCTGAGATCTGCCCAAACCTTTTCAAAGTCATAATATTTGAAGTGCACGCTGATGTCTTGTCACTCGTGCTAACTTATTAGCTTAATCGGGGATCTGGAGATGAACTGCACCTGGGAGGTCAGTGATGCTTAATCTGCCCTGATTCTCCCACTTTTTTTTTCATCATTAGACTGTCTATGTCCCTCTGTCCCTCTGACATGGGACTCAGGGCCATTATTATTTATCATTTCATATTAATATTGTTGATATTCTGTATTTTCTTGCACATATTCCCAACTCTTTATAGTAAAATAAGGCTTCAGTGTTGGGATTGTTGATTTTAAAATGCATAAATGACATTTCAACAAATCCAGAAGTGGGTACTAACAATGAATCATGATGACCACAATAATAAAACAATCACTCCAACCGTTTTTTGAAATAGCATTGCTCCACATAAACATGCTTGATTAACTGATGCTCAAAGTGTTTTTGCCAGTAAATCTGCTGGTACATTTTGAGAATTTGAATTTACAGATGCTTGGACACAGTTTTGCTCTGCTTCTTTTGGTTTTTTCAATTTTATGTGGTGTTGGCAGTCAACCAGCTGCACTTTACAACATCCCAAATGTAGCAGCTTAACAGAAATTACATATACAATTACAACATAAGGTAAATAAGCACAGGCAAGTAAAAAGTTTCTTAGTGCTACAAGATGGTAAAAACTATCCTGTATAAATTAATTTAAGCCTCATAATTGAAAAATGTATCATTAAAAGCACATAATGAGGAGGTTACTGTTCTGAATTGAGGAGCAGCTACAAAAGAAACCCCCCATGTTTTTAATACCTGTGCTAAAATTATTCTAAAATAGGTCAGTCTGATGATTGTGGCGCTCCCTTATGGTTGTTTGAACATGTTAAAAGTTGAAACTCTGCGCTGTTGCTGGGGGATTTGAATCATGTGGTCATCTTGCAATGAGTAAAGACGGCGGCGTGTTGGGACAGCCATGCTGGGCTATCAGAGGTGTTTTCTGTCATTGAAGTGCTTAAACTAAGTCCAGTCTTTCTATTTCATCTGACCACAAGAGCAGATTGATCACATAACGACAGCTGATCGGCATAACGGTAGAATCATGCGCTCTATTCACCTGTGACCTCCAGGGGAACCGTGTCTTGCTCGTCGTTGATGCCCACCACGATCTCGCAGCGGTACAGGCCAGAGTCACTGGAGCGCAACCCTGACAGGGCCAGACTGGCGTTGTAGCGGTTCGCACTGTAACCAGGCAGTGCCACGCGGCCCTGGAAGGCCTTCTTCACCTGCGGGACGAAGAAGGTGAGAAAGGCTCCGAGGCCGAAGAACGTTTACGACGGCAGAGCACCAACGCCACCTTCACCACGTTGTCTCTGGCCACCAGCACCGACTGTTCCTTCTGCAGACCGTCGGAGCCTCTCTGACCCCAAACCTTGGTCCACTTGACCCTGGGGACCTCAGCGGACGAGCTCGGGTGGAGGGTGAAGACGCAGGGCAGGAGGACCGTTTTGGACAGCTCCTCGCTGATGGTCTGATGGGTCACCTTCCGCATGTTCACCAAAGTTTCTGCGGCAGCCACGTCTGAAGAGAAGAGAGAAGAGACTCACACTTCTACACCGACTATTGATTACTGAGCGGTACTAAGCAGCTTAAACACTGGGAGGTGGTGCTAAAATATCCAAAGAGCTCTCATCCATCAAACACAGATATGCATTAATGGATCAATACCGGCAGCTGAAAAAGAATAAAAGAAGAAAATTGAGAGGGAAGAAAAGGTTATTGGTTTACCGAAGGTGTTGCACATTTATCCCTTTAGTTCTGAACGTTTCTGTCAGAGTCTGCTTTTTTGGCATTTTCCGCTCCTTTTGTGCAGCGACTGCGGTTGCTCATTTTCACTGTGGATGGAGGTGCGAGTCGCACATTGGCAAAACTCGAATTCCAGTTTCTCAGCTCCAATTCTGCGTTGATTCGACTGTGTGATACCTGTAAGAAGCCTGTGTCGGTTCAGAGCGCACCGTGGGTCGTTTTCTCCATTGCTGACCGGACTCGCAGTTAAAATATGTCACCGCTAATTTGCCAAATCGTAATTTAGCAACCGAGACTCGGCTGGAGAAACGCTCCATTAACAACGGGCTGTTGGTTTGTCCACCAAGGCCACAGATAATTATGCTCCATCAAGGATGAATCTTAATGCTTTTTTTAGTACTTGGATTTTTTTTCCCTTCTCTTGATGACTAAGTGGATTCCTCTCTCATTTTTCTTAATTGTCTATTTAATTATGGAGCCACAACAGTGCAGCTATTTTTTGGTCTAGAGAAATAAAGACTGGCATGGAAAACAAACTGAAAAAGGAACATTGTGCTGGCATTGAAACAAAAAAATAGTCCCACTGAAAAAAAAATCAAACATTCTGCTGACCGTGAGGTTACGTCTGGGTCAAGCTGACTACCGGGGGACATGCTGGTCTACATATGTGCTGGATAAAGCCACAGTGTATTTATTAGACTTGTCTGCCGGGTCTGATCAATTCTTATGGACTAACATGTTTTGTCCTCTTCATTTTGTCAGTGTGGAGGCACATAAAGTAAAAAAGTCTCCCTGTAGCTGCCAATGGATGTGAAAACAGAAGCACACACTCAAAAAGAAAAAAAAGACAGAGCACAGTGGTGCAAAATGAGCTTATTGATTTCTTTTCATCTGTCTGTGCCCGGCGCTGTGGTCGCACTGGGTGCAAGTCAAAGCGTGACAGGTGGGGGCGTCCCACCGCTAATTAAAACGGCAGATTGCTGGAATGACACTTTTCCAGCCATCGGGTGCACAGATGACTGCTCAGCCGCTGGTATCGTCGCTGTGTGACCTGGTGTGCTAATCTGTTACAGGGACGCCACCTTTCCAAATAAGCAAAGTTATTATTTTTACCTTCAGATACCTTCAAATACCAGTGACTGTGAGGTAAGCATGTGTAATGTAGGGCGTCAGTGGCAATATTATTTTTACCTAAATGACTCTGCTAATCAGGTTAGAAGACCAGGACAGCTTTCCATGCACATTTTTCTACTGATATTGGGTCTCTAATAGTACTGTACTCAAAAAAAAAAAAAAAAAAAAAAAAAAATAGAAACACTGGAGGGAAAAATCTTTGCAAAGCCCTAAAAGTTCCATTAAATTTAAATTATCCTTATCCTGATTAATGTTCAGTCCCCATCCCCGAGCTTATTATAAATCTAGTAATTTTGGCAGGGTCTGGAATAAAATTTGGCAATTAAAATCATAACCTCTTGGCTGAGGCTGTAACTGATGTATTATGAGCAGGTCCAGGGTTTCCAGGGTTTCTCTGGAATGAGCACAGAGCTGGTTTAGACTGATCAGTGCTACGTTGTCTGAAGGTCATGAGTCAAATGCTTAGTAAGCGTAAAAAGTACATAAAATAAGCTAATTATATAGGGCGTACATGTAGTAATATTCCCCTTTTATTTCTCCACATTAGTCAAATAAAGAGTAGTATCTAAAAGTTCTTTGTATCTCATGCTAAGATCAAATTTACTCTGAGCTGAAAGGAGACGACCGTCACGTCTGTCTGGGGCTACACGCAGCAAACCAGTCCCAGTGCCTCCGAGGAGCAGCACCCCCAGCAGATCCCGGCAGCCGGTGTTCTATCAGCTCGACAGATGTCTGGCGGCTGTTGATCCTGTTTCTGATTTCTACACAAACCGAACAGACAAGCCCAACTTTTCCACAGAGATCTCAGATTAGCATTGATCCTTCCAAAGAAGGTGAATCCACCCCCACCCCCACATAATCTACCAAACTGTTCTCCCAAAGGTTGAACAATCCATCCATCCACCTGCTGTCAACTGTTCCTGGTCAGGGGAGCCAGAGCGGCTAATTCATGTATATTATCCAGAGTTGCAACTTCTTGACAGCAGCACACAAACAAATGTAACACAGTCTGTGATCCAAAGCAGAGTTATTCTGCTTTTCCATCAGACAGCAGCAGCAGCAGCCACAGAAGAAGATGAGCAAGCGCAGCTGGCTGCACCGAGGCTGGCACTCAAAATCTGAGCAGCGGAAGGAGGCGATGCCAGGGGGAAGCGTGGAGGACGCATGCAAGTGGAAGAGGCTGAAGAGGTGCGCGTGCGTGCGTGCATGCGTGTGTTTGTGTGTGTGTGCGCGCGCGTGCATGGGGGGGTTACGATGGGAATAAACATTTGTGATTCATACACAGGTGACACACACAGACACAAACACACACACACACACACACACACACACACACACACACACACACACACACACACACACACACACACACACACACACACACACACACACACAAACACACACACACACACACACACACACAAGCCTTTTTTTTTTTCATTCAATCATCAGGGTCTCCTTCTCTCTCCCCCTGGAGGAGACGGAGCTAATCTTTGTTTACCACTCGCTCGCGTGCTCCTTCTGTTCAAGTACACAATAAGCGGAGAAGACAAGAAAAGCAGGCAGCGCCAAAATTCTTCGGAAGGCCAGAGACAGCTCCAAAATAGATTTATTCCCCAGCTACGAGGCAACGATAATGTTTCACTTGGGTCTCAGACGAACACCGTTTGGGTGATATTACTGTACACTCCTGATGTTGTTGCAGCCCAAACAATACTGCTGTTTTCACTCCTCCTGACCACCTTATTTATAGCTTTTTCCTTTTTTCTTCTGCTGCTGAAATTTGCACGACTAAATTAAGTAACATCAGGAGCAGATGGCGTCTCCAAAAAAAAAAGGGTCTAAATTACATCACAAAGAGAGCAGGTGAAAGACCGCCGCCGCCGCTCTTTGTGGTGATGAATGTAAACTAGAAAGGATCCCCAATTCTGCCGCCATATCAAATCTGCATTTAGATGGAAATGTTATCACAAGCTTAACCCCCAGGAGACCTGCTTTTGTTTGAATATCCTTCTGTGGATTGTATCCGTGGCTGTCACGTGCTCCACAACAAGGATCTCCTGGCTGTTGTCAGCACGATAAAAGAAGATGAAATTTGGGAGCTGCATGTTAAAAATGTATTGTAAAAAGACACATTTGAGAAACCTTTTATGTAAACAGGGTAAAAAAGGAAGATGGTTATATTTATGATTCTGG
>BJFM01002121.1:13198-26900 GCA_016586285.1 Arothron firmamentum | reverse complement strand
CAGACAACACAAAGCTCCCGGTTCCTGTTAGCAAGGACGTGCTATCTAGCTAATGTCCCAGACTGCACCTGGGCAGCTTCCTTCCATTTATCAGTGTTTGGTCTGCGCCAAGTCAAGGACATCCAAGGACAACACACACGCTGACATTAGAAACAAGAGCAGCGGCCCGGTCTCCACGGCAACGACAGCACCAAGCAGCACCGTCACCCCCCCAAAGCTGCTAGCTAGCTGAACTAGAGTCCCCCGATACACCTGCCAGGGTCAAAGGTTATGAAAGGTGCAGCCAGTCGGTCAGTGGGTGGGTCAGTCGTTGAGTGGGTGGGTCAGTGGGTCAGTGGGTCAGTGGGTGAGTGGGTGAGTGTGTTTTCTGTGGGTTGCAGGTCTGTCTGCAGCAGCAGGCATCGGCGTGGACGACCTGCGGCGGCTGTGCATCCTGCGCCTCAGCTTTGTGAAGGGCTGGGGGCCCGACTACCCCCGGCAGAGCATCAAACACACCCCCTGCTGGGTGGAGGTTCACCTGCACCGCGCCCTCCAGCTGCTGGACGAGGTGCTGCACACCATGCCTTTAGCTGACCCAGGGCCCGCCAACTGAGGCCCCGCCACCGCCATGCAGTCTGGAGAGTATGAATGTGTCTCACACACACACACACACACACACACACACACACACACACACACAGGTCTTGTTGCTTTAATATTCTATTGATATGCTGGTAACAATCAGCCACCATCAGCCTGGCCCTGTTTACAGCTCCCACAGTGGCCCCTCAGGCCCCTCAGGCCCCTCAGGCCCCATCAGGCCCCGACTGGCCCCATCAGGCCCCCTCAGGCCCCGCCTTCAGGGTTCCTGCTGCCTGCAGGATTCAAACTGCCAACCCTCAACCTCTTCTACCTCCCAAGATGCACCTGAAAACACCCTTTTACATATTCTGAAGCAGACTGGCCGGGTCCACTTTGATCACCTTCCTCCTCCAAATTCAGCGTCCCGGCGTCTCCATCCGTGGACCTACAGACGGTGCCTGTGAGGACTCTGCTGCTGGGTCACGCGTCCACACGGTTCCGACCGTCCCGTCTGCTCTCCGCCGGTCCTGGACGCCGTGGTTGCTGGTCTTCTACGGGTAGCGGGACGTCTGCCTAGCTGCTGATCCTGCTGCCTGTTGGCCTCATAAACCCAGGACGGGACGCCGCGGCGGCGCGTTGCCATGGCAGCAGTGGTGACCACAGGCAGGTCACGTGACTGGGGGTGAGCCGGGCGGGTGTAAACAGGGTCATGTGACTGTGGTGGGCAGGGCGGGTGTAAACAGGGTCACTGTCTAGAACCAAAGCCGGTGTGCAGCCAGCCTCCAGAGCGCTGGTGGCCGGCCCTCTGCTGTAGCGGGCCGTCTGGGCCGTGTGGGCCGTGTGGGCCGTGTTCTGGGCCGTGTGGGCCCTGCGGTAGAACCCAGGGACCAGCTGTGGGAATCCCCTCCCTCCATATGCAACCTGCTTTCTTTGACTGGACAGGCTGGTAGAAACGAGGCCAGGAGGCATCAGGACACCTGTGGGTGGGACCTGTGACTCCGCCCCCGCCCTCATCGACAGCTAGCATCCACAGGCGTTAGCAGAGGTGTTAGCGCTGCGCTGCAGCTCCAGCACGTCTTCTGCAGCAGAGCTGTAAAAGGCTTCAGGCTGAAACTGGTGCTGCTGGTCCCAGTCAGAGTTTGAAGCCAGAATACCTCACCGCTTCCGTTTGCTCCTCACCTTTCAGCTGAACGGCTGCTCCGTCTTCAGCTCCACCTCCCCCTGCCTTTGCTCTTCATTCATGCCTCCACCTGACCCCTGACCTCTGCAGCTGTCAGACAGACGCTGGCGGAGGCGCAGACGCCTGATCTGGGGTCAGTTTGACCCAGCTGTGGCTGGCCAGGACCTCAGGGTGGCTGTTCCTGCTGGCGGAGCCACACCAGAGAGCGGCAGCTCCGCTGCAGACACCAACGCTCCACACACCCACAACCATGAAAGCCTTTCATCTGTGGGGTGTCCAACGTCTGCGTTACCACGGAGACGGAAGGTCAGAGACCGGATTTATGAAGATCAATCAAAAACAGCCAGGCACAGATCAAATGAAGCCAAAACACCCCTTTTCTACCAAAGACGTGGTGACAGCAGACGGTTGCCCTGGCAACCTGAAACCCAAACCCAAAATAATTCCACTTCCTGTCCGGCAAAGCTCTGATCTGCTGGCTGAAGAGCGAACCGTGTCAGCAGCCTTCAGCCTTCCAGAGCCCTTCAGACGTGACCCTCACACGTGCAGATTTAGGATTTGTGCCTTTTGTGGTCAGATGGTCGGGTCACATGATGCAAAGGTGTTGCTGGTCGTGGGTGGTTCCCTCAGGGACCGGTGTAGAGCTACACACACTCCTCGCCTCTCATCCTTGCCTTATTTTATCTGGTAACGTTGTCACTTTATCTGTTGCTCAGACTCACCCGTCGTGGTCCTCATGGCTCCAGTCACGGCTCTCCACCTCCGTCACTTCCACATCCACCTGTCTGTCTTTCCATTTGCAGTCGATACTGACGAAGCATCTGATGTTTCTTGAGGATGTTGTGATCTTCAGGAGAAGTCAACATTTTAGAACAAACATCAACTCTGCATTTCTCACTAAAGATGTTTAAAAAAGAAAAACTTTGACAAGAGCTGAAAATGTGGCGGCTGCTCTTACCACCGCCTGCCACCAGAGGGCGGTGTAGATGTCCTGGCTTCACTTTAATAGAGCTCTCGTGCGTCGTCCGTGTCTGAACATCAGTTGTCATGGTAACAGTAATCTGGTTAACAGTCTTAAACTGTCCCCCGCGTCATTCTGAATCCTTTCTCAGACATGTAATTAATTCTTAAAAATGTGAGAAAAGTATAAATCAAACCTGATGTTCTTTCATCATGACGTTCTTCTGTGTCAACATGTATCGATCTACCGAAGAAAGATTCAACATATTTATTTCAAAGTTTAAAGAATATTAACTTGTGTGCATTAAATGATTAGATTTGTCCATTTCAGAATAGTGTTAACTTTGTTTTCTGCTTGTTCTGTTGTAAAGATGTTTCACTCTTGCAATGTTCAGTATATATGAAATTAAACAAATTAAATTGTCGTATTTCTACATTTTTGTCCCTTTTTTGAAGCAAGGTTGTGGGTTTGATTCCATGAGAAGAAGAAAACAGAGACTAACCAGACTGACTCCTGTCAGTCCGGTCAGGCTGCTGTAGCAACAACAGTAATCACATTTACGGCTGACGAGGACAGTGAACATCATATACATTCACTCTATACATCCTGGGATATTCTAGTAGCAGTAACTGAGGTGGAAGAAATTCTTCTCGGTAGATAATTTTGATTAAAGATTTGAATCCTTCGGTCAGGCGCTGTTGTTGTTGTTGCTGCTGCTCCGGTGCGGTAGGGGGCGGAATCCACCCACACTACACTCAGACAAAACAGACGAAGAAGAAGTTGCACTTTCGCCAGAGTTTTAACTTTTTAAGGACAACCTGCGCTGAAAATTTCGCTTTTAAATCTTTAATTTTCAAATATTGTGCGTTGCTCTAGTTGAGACTCTACTGATAACCGACAGAGACGCCAGTAGCTGAAAAAAGGCTAGCAGGCTGCGCTAAAGGCTAACAGGCTGCGCTAAAGGCTAACAGGCTGCGCTAAAGGCTAACAACAAGCAGCTAACATGGACGCCTGGGTTCGCTTCAACGCCCAAAGTCAGGCCAAAGAGAGAGTTTTCAGGTAATAAAGGACTTTCTGGAAATAAAGTTGAAATATTACTAACGATAACTTTGCCTTTATGATTAAACCGAATGATTAAACAGCTAGCTGTCGCAGCTAACGTCCAAGTGTCCTGGGTTCAAAGATCATTAGATTAACTTAGATGAACTACTAAAGTACATGTAATTAACCTAGAACTCACAGCAATACCTCTATATTGTACTTTAACATATGATCTGATGAGCATTTTTATTCTTTGCCATAAATGAAAGTAACATCTGTATTGAATATCTTTAATATAGTTATTCTGACATTACATGCAGTATTTAGTTAAAGTGAGGTGAAGAGAATTGGACTCTTAATGTTTGTTTTTAGACTTTTTTTCCTCAGGATGATCAGATTAATTAGTTGCGTGTCTTCAATTAGATTCATTTAGACCTTCTGAATGACTAAATGTGCTTTTTGTGACTGCCTCAGGGTTTAGAAGGATGTTGATCATGAAACGTCATTAACACGGATGCTTCATTAGCCCAGATGAGCAGCAGTTCTTCTTTCTCACCTTGAGTTTGGGTCCGTTAGCAGCAGCACCTTTTCTTCTTCAGAGCGGCACAGTACGCCTGCACGCTGATTGGCTACACACTGCAGAGGGGCGGGGCTTCGGCTGACCTCCATCAAACTGTCAGGCAGCTGGAAGCGCACATCAGTCTGACACGCAAGCGTGAGTGGAGCCGGCGGCGGCAGCGTGCACGTGCGCGCGGGCCTCATGTGTGTTTGTGTCTCAGTGCTGCGTCTGGGGAACTCGCTGGAGGCGCTGGAGGCGGCCAAGAGGGCCATCCACCTGTCTGACGGCGTTCTGAGGCTGTGCCTGACCATCAGCCACCTGAACAGAGCCATGTACTTCGCCTGTGACAACGTCCTGTGGGCCGGAAAAACAGGCGTCATCTCCAAGCTGGACCAGAACAAGTGGAGCCAGAGGTCGTTCAGGTGAGGCGTCGTCACATGGTCCTGGGCGCCGCCGGGCTCGGCCCCACGAGTTAAAGCTTCTGCGCTCTGGTGTCGGTCAAAGTTGTGTCTTTGTGGTGCTGCTCCTGGTTGGGCCGTCAGAACCGCTGTGCGGCTGTGGGCTTTGCTGAGCGGACTCTGACTGCCTGTTGGCGTCTCCAGGTTCTACCTCTTCACCCTCGTCCTCGGCCTGACCCGCGACCTGTACGAGCTCCGCCTCCTCCTCGAGCGTGAGGAGCGATCTAAAGGCACCAGAAGCTCCTCCAGCGCCGAGGACTCCCCGTCCTCCGCCGTTGTGCCCACGCCGTGGGTGTGGATGAGGACACGGCTCCAGCTGCTGCTGACGGTGTTGTCCAACAACCCGCCGCTGCTGCTGGACCTGCTGAAGAACAGCTGCGACATCTTCATCCCTCTGGACAAGCTGGCCATTTATCCCACAGGGCCGGGCTTCGTGGGGGCCTGTGGCGTCACCTCCTCTGTTCTCTCCATCCTGACCATCATCCACCCCTGGCTCAAACTCAAACCCTGAGGAGGCTCTGGATGAGCAGCAGCGCCCCCTGCTGCACCAGCCAGGAACACTGACGTGCAGCCAAAGGTGCCCCGACCTGTCCAGGTGGGGCTCCACAGGTGGAACACACCTTCAGAATCCTCTGGTGGGCTCCAGGAGGAGCAGTTGGAGTCTTCAGGATAAACAACCAGTAACCCAGTTAGTGACCAGCCAGGAACCAGCCTGCTGACCTTTGAAAGTCTGCTGCTGCTGCTGGGCCTTTTAAAAAGCTGTGTGTGTGTGTGTGTGTGTGTGTGTGTGTGTGTGTGTGTGTGTGTGTGTGTGTGTGTGTGTGTGTGTGTGTGTGTGTGTGTGTGTGTGTGTGTGTGTGTAAAAAAGTAGGTTGAGTATTTTCAGTCTCGTTACTAAAACGTTTCTCATCTAGTGACACATTTGTTTCTTTCATTTTGGCACAAATTGAAGTCAAATGTGAATTAAAAAGAACAGGTTTTATTCAGGTGTGACTGGAACAAAGGAAATAAACTACAGACCAATGAAAAGATGAGCTGTCTGCTGGGGGCGGGGTTAAAGCCAGGAGGCGGGGTTAAAGCCAGGTGACTCTGTTGTCTGAAGCACAGAAGAAGTGGTGGGTCAGTTTGAGGAGGGAGTGTTGAAGGGAGCCTGGGGTGGATGTGATTCACCTGTGCCCCGCTGAGCTTAGTCCTGGGTCTCCATGCTGTCGTCCTCGCCGTCTCCTCCCTCCTCCAGAGCTTCATCCTCCTCCTCTTTCCTCTCAGGAGGTTTCTCATAAGCCTTCTCAGACGGGGTGACGATCACGCCGTCCCACGTGGACATTTCTGACACCAGGTCTGGAACGAGACGGGCGTCAGCGCCTCCTGGGTGGTCACATGACCAGGAGGGCGTGTCAGGTCAAACAGAACAGGTTCTTACAGCTGGCGTCTCCTTCCAGGCCGAGGATCTTCCTGTAGCCTCCGTGGGACAGAACCCTCACCAGAGTCTGAGCCGTGAAACACACCATGTCCTACACACACACACACACACCCGCAGGCCTGAAGCAGCTGAGCTCAGGGCTGCTCCTCAGGCTGCTCCTCAGGCTGCTCCTCAGGCCTACCTGCTGCTCCAGGGTCATGACGGTGTGGACCCTGAAGTTGCCGCTCTCGCAGGGGTCGGTGATGCCCACTGATCCTGGCAGGAAGAGTCCAGCGGCCAACATCTGCAGGCAGCGCCTGCACACACAGGCAGCGAGAGCAGGTCAGAGACGGCCCGCCAGCTCTGGCACCACCTGGGCTGGGAGGGCAGACCTGTAGGCCACGTTCAGGGCCAGCGGCTGCCTGGACGGGTTGTTCATCACAGCATGGTGACCCTGGGGACAGGCAAGAAGGTCAGGAAGCTTCAGAGCCCACTGCTGCGCTCCCACAGGCTGGTTCCCCCCTGCAGCCGGAGGAGAACCGGGCCCACTCTGTCCCAGTTCGCCCCTTCACAGGAGGACATGGAGCAGTTTACCAGCAGGTCCAGGATCCAGGTGGTCAGGGGTTCAAAGCCCGAGAAACGCAGCCGCAGGTCCTTCAGCAGGCGGATCAGAACCTTCACCCTGGAAACCCAGAGAAAAGCCTGTGACTCAGGAGGAGGAGGAGGAGGAGGACACCTGACGGAGGCTGCTGCTCGCTCACGTGGACTGAGAGGCGTTCTCCTCAAACCAGCGCGCGTGACGGATGGCGGCCAGGGCGCTCTGGAGAACCTTGATGTCCACTGAGGGATGCAAACACACAACATCACGCTGCCTGAGGACGAGCCGCCGAGTGTGTGTGCGTGTGTGTGAGTGCGTGTGCGCGTGCGTACAGTGCAGCTCGGGGTCTAGTTTGCGCAGGTTGGGTGGGACGGTGGTGATGAGGATCTTGACGGTGGCGTCGGCTGAGCTGATCTCAAAGCCCGTCTCGTTGGTCAGCATGGACAGGACTGAAACACAACACGGTCACATGGTCTGCTCAGGCCTGTCATGTGACATGAAGGCGGATGCGGCGCCTGGCGGCGGTACCTTCGGCAGGGTCTTGCGTGCGGAGGGTTTCCACGACCTTGTTGCCCAGGGCAGCGACTGCCTCCACTGAGAGAGGTGTGGGAGGACAGCTGGGTGAGAGGTGGCCCACGCCCTGAGCCTCCACCCCTGAGCCCCCCCTGAAAACACAAGCCTGCGCTGCTGACTCACGGGTGGGGAGGATCTTGAGGATCACCACCAGGTCAGCCACGTTGTGTCCCGTCATCATGGTGCCCTTCTTGTAGGAGCCCACCTGACGCACCTCCTCAATTTGCTGGGAGGACAGAAAAGCCCGCTCAGGATCCTGGACGGGTTCTGCTGTTCTCCTGACGGAGACCAACAAAACTCACCACTTCAAAGTTCCCCGGAGCGACGATCAGGTTGTCGATCACGTTGTTGATCTTTGTGACCAGAGACAGGATGGAGGACTGCAGGGAGGAGGGGTCACAGGCTGAGAGCAGGAAGCTGGCGGCCTGACGCCGGGCGTGCGTGCGTGCGTGCGAGCGTGCAGCACTGACCTGTTCTGCAGGCGTGGGACTCAGGTCCTGGTTTCTCTTCAGCAGACACTCGCTGAAGGCGGTCTCATCAGGTGGGGGCTTCACCCTGGGAAAGGCCATCTCACACTGCCAAAAGCACGCCTCAGTCATGTGACCAAGCACCAGCAGACAGTCCATCTCATTATTTTACTCACCACATAAAAATCAAAGGGGATGTGTGGAACAAAAGGTCGATACCTGCACGGAACCGACAGAGCATCCGTCAGAGTTTAACACAGAAATCAGCAATGACGTTTTTGTCAGCGTGCAAAGCCAAAAGGGACCGGTGGCTGGTGTTGAACGGGACATGGAGAGTCAGGAAAACCTGGCAAAGACGTCACCGAGCGGCTGAACTCACCCCTGGACCGGTCCTCCACGGGAGCCGAAGCGGCCTCCCCGGCCTCTGCCGCGGTCCCCTCTGAAAGCAGAGCACCGTTAGCGGCCAGGCTCGCCTCCCCAGCCAGAGGCTGCCACCAGCGGACCAGCCCTTCCCTCAACACCCGCTGACTTTATCCTCCGCTTTCATAATCTACAGACTGTCTCCTCCAAACACGATTTGGAGGAGACAGAATCATGGAAACATGAAAACATCCCTGATGCTAACAAACAAACAAACAGACCCATCTAACGTTAGCCACCAAAGCTAACGTTAGATGCCGTTAGGATCATGGTTACATGGAGCAGACCCGCAGTTACTGTTTCAATGATCAAAAATGACTCAAATTCAGACTGGGGGATTTAATTACCTCATTGTGTACGACGTTTTGATTGTTGAAAATAAAGATTCTATGAGAAATGGAATCGCCACCAGCTAGCCGGTCACGCACTGCACATGCGCAAAAGTGGTCCTTCCTGTGAGGAATAGGTCACCGCAAAACTGCCTGTCCAAAATGAAGGCACGTTTATGTCGATTAATAACGTCAATCCGCCATGAAGCACATATTTTAAAGTCATTTTGTAGATAAAATAAAATTAATGGCAGGGTCAACCTGTCAGAAAGTGTCCATTGTAAACTTGAAAGTATCGTAACTGAAGCATTCTCAGCATTACACCTAAATATGAGCTGATTTCAATGTACTGGTGGAGGAGCCCAGCTTGGAGGAGGAACAGACCACCCAGGGAAAGAGGACGAGAGTCTTTTATGTTTATATATGTCATAGTCTTAAAAATAAATTTTGCATTTGAAAAAACTTGAAAGAATGTCCAAACTCAGGTTTGGCGATAAACACGCTGCATGTAAACGGTCTTTTAGTATTTAAACACATTATTTCAACACAAGAAGGTCTGATTTCAAACATTTATCCAACATTCAGCTACAATATTTCCTCTGATCATCTTGAGTCACATGAACTTTGCAAAAGGTCCTTCACTTTATGGAAATGCTGATGTGAAATAGAAAGAGTCAGCAGGAGTGAAGATTCATGTGATGAAGGAAATGTGAATCTCCAGCGATGCCAGGAGGTCAAAGGTCAAGGCTCCACTCTCAAGAGTCCTCCTTCTCCTGAAACCTGCAATGTCAAAATTCAGACATGAATCACACAACCCCAGCCATCAGGAAGCATCCTGTGCGGTGCTGTTGACCACCTGCAGTGAATACAAGTGAAGAAGATGGTTTGTCCTTCATCTGCTGATCTCATCTGTCTGGCGTGATAAACCATCCCTTCTTTGTTACAACGCACGCAGCGCCTGTCGATCTGCAGCAAGACACAGCTGTCAGCAGAATCACCAGCGCATACAACCGCATTGGGGCCGCCATGGCGGCTGTCTCACCACGGGGCCCTTCAGCGCAGAGTCCTCATCCTCCAGAACGGCTGCGGACTTCTCTGCAGGGTTCAGGATGACTGTTGAACCAATCTGCTGGCCGTTGAACTCTGCACAAGCACACATGGTAATAATGTCAGAATTATCCCAACAAACGTTACAAAAGGCATTTAGGTGAGGGGAGGAAGGCATTCAAACACGGTGACAGACATCTGGCAGCCCCGGACTGAAGCGCCTTCAGCATTGGGAGCAACGTCCAGCTCACTGCAGGGCCAACAACCGGGCCAACAACCGGGCCAACAACCGTCACACCTACGGTGCACCTAAAGCCCTCCAACACACACGCAGGACCTGAGGAAGGGGGCGGCCGGTGGCCGGTACCTGCTACAGGGATGGAGAAGGAGCAGCGCGGGCAGCGCACCGTGTCCTGGAGCCCCGGCAGGGGAAGAATGTTCCCACATTCAGGGCAGAAATTAAGATCAGAAGTGAAACATGACATGTCTGCCAGATTACCAACAGACTGCGGAGCTGGTGAGTCTGGTACGTTTAAAGCTTCCTTCGATTTAAATCAAAATATTAAGCACAACACTCGACCGCAGCACAGGCATCCGCTCAGCCGCCTGTGGGTCCTTCCGCTGTGGCCCCCATGTCATCTTACCTCGCCAGCGCCCCCTCCTGGGCTGGAGGACGAGGGAGGCGCCGAGTCGGCTCAAACATGCCGGGGAAATACTCTTCTTGGCAAAATTGCTTTATTGGCAATAAACATTTTAAGAATACAATTATTATCTGAACAATAAAGCCATTAATATACACTTTGTGGCTGACTTCACGATCTTTCCTCTTTAAGTATGAATTCACCGTATTCAACAAAAACAAATAAGACTTTTTCAGCATGTGAACAAATATCAAAATATTTGACTTTATTCAGACTGTATTAAATTCATAACTGTCAGGCAGTGGTTCTACACGTCACCATACAGGCTGTCAAAGCTTATTACAGTACTGCGATTAAGACATCTCAGCCTTTTTACTGCAGAATCAATGAACGGTGGTTTTTCATCAAACCTCAGCTGCTCAAACCAGGTTTGGATGTCTGAATGACAGTCTGCTCTGAATCAGGCTGCTCATCAGTACTAATCACACATGTTTAGGTCCCATCTGGAGCTCTGAAAATGTGTTAGTTCAGGATTTCAGATTCTAAAGTCACATTAAAGGTTTTCCTACATGATTCGATGATCCGGTTCAATCAGCCAACAAACCGCAACAAGGTCACCTCTCCTGTGATGAGCTCCTCAGTGAAGATGGCGAAGACGTGCAGAAAGACTGAAAGGCCTTCAGAGGGCAGCCGGAGCATCAACGTCTTCAGGTAGCCTTCAGGTGTGTCCAAGCCTCACAGTGATTGGACCAGAGCAGGTGGGCGGAGCCTTCAGAAGAACTGTCCTCAGGACCGACATCAGCTGATGTCCCTCAACGTCCAACTCATGAAAATGTGCGCACCTCCTCGGTACGCTGTCACATGTGTTGGGAACAAATGATACCACCAAATCCAAAACATCCGGCCTCACTCATCCGCTGCTTTCATTCATACTTTCATCGGCCACCAGGGGGCGATGTCCGCGTGTTGGTCCCCCTGTTGAGACGTCCTTCCCAGACGGGACCAGTGGCAGGGACGTATGCGGGGAGGCGGGGGCTCCTCCGTGTTAGTCCGGGCTGCCTGAGGTCCTGCAGACGTTCTTTGGTCCGAGGGGACGAGCCTGGCCCCTCTTCATCGCCAGGGAGGACAGGGTCTCCGTCAGGGTCTCAGCTCCAGCTGGTGTCATACCGCGTCCAACCTTCAGGGGGAGCCAAGAACACCCGACGGCCCCGGTGCAGGAAGCCCACCACGCCCCTGTAGCCCGTACGGGGGACCCCGGATTTCAGGTCGTCCATCACCCCCAGACTGCGAGCCAGGACTTTGAAGGTGTCCCGGGAGGAGTACTGGACCCGGTAGGGCCCGGGGCCGGCCAGGCGGCCCGCCTGCTGCAGCTCTTCAATCTTGACGGGGGCGGCAGCGTAGACCTCCTCCACAAAGCGGGCGTCGTAGGCCCCCCTCAGCAGGTAGGACAGGTCCCGTCTGGTGAAAGGCACAAAGTGGGCGTTGAGCTTGATGTAGCGCAGGTACTGGTCGAAGAACTGGCCCAGGCTCACGCCCCTGCGGCCGAAGGTGATGGTCCTGGAGATCTCGGGCCGGACGCAGGAGCGACCCTGGCGCTGCTCCGGCTGACGCATCCAGTCGTCCCAGAAGGCCGAGGGCCACTTAGGCTCCAGCTCCGCCCACACCTCCTTCAGGAGCATCCAGCCCAGCCCGGGGAAGAAGTCTGTCCTGTGCAGGAGGTCCGGCCTCCCCGGGTCCACCAGGGCCTCCCTGCCGTTGTCGTTCCAGGCGGAAACGCACCAGAGGCTGGGGTCGGCGCGCAGGATCGGGTACAGGGCCCGGAAATACTCAAAGAAGTCCGGGGCCACCTGGGGGAGAAGACACACGGGTTACACGCACGCCCACGGGCTGGCGGAGGCGGGACGGAGCGGGACCCACCTCCAGGTCGTCCTCCACGATGACCACCGTGGAGTAGGACAGCACCTGGAACACCTGCTTCAGGGCCCAGCGGTAGTGGCGCGCGATCTTGTAGTAGCCCTGGAACTTCCTGTGCTCCGGCCGGACCCGGATGTCCGACAGGTCCGGCTGCCTGATGTGCATCACCTGATCTCCGTAGGAGCCAATCACGCGCGCCGTGTCGGCGTGGCCGCAGTCCTGGCTGATGATGATGGGGTGCAGCTGGGGGGAGGGCCGGTACTGGATCAGCCGGTCCAGACTGCGTCCCACCGTCACTCGGTCGCAGGCGATGACCAGGATGGGGATCACCTCCCCAGGGGGCGTGGCCAGGGTGCTCCGCCCAGCGTCCTGGACGCGCCGCTGGACCTTCAGGTCCGGCTGAGGGTCTGGAGCCCGGCTCTGAGCGGGCTTCCCCGTCGGCCTCAGCTCAGCCCGGACCCCGTCCTGCCCCCCCGCCTCTCTGTCCCGGCCCGTCTCTCTCTTGCCGACGTCCCTCTGCCGGACCCACTGGGCCCGGTGGCCCTCGATCTGCTCCATCAGCTTTTTCTGGGTCTCCAGCTGAACCTCCACCTCCTCCGCCAGCCGCATCACCTCCCCGGCCAGGTCGGTCCTGCCGGCGGGCCCCCCCCCCGGCCCCCACTCCTCTTTCCCCCCTGGCTCAGCCCCGCCCCCCTCAGCCAGGTGGCCGGTGGGGGGGCGGCCCCACAGGTAGAGCAGCAGCAGGGCGTTCCAGACCACCACCAGCAGAGCCCCACACAGGATCAGCCAGCCTCTCCTGCGAACCATGGCCCCCCCAGGGCCTGCTGGCTGACACACACGATCCCAACACCGCCCACCGGTCACATGCCCATGCCCCACCCGCCCTGCCGGGAACGCATCCACAGAACCCCAGCACCGGGACCGGGACCGGGAGCAGCAGTGGGACCAGGAGCAGGAGCAGGACCGGGACCGGGACCAGGACCAGGACCAGGACCGGGACCAGGAGCAGAACCAGGACCGGGACCAGGAGCAGGAGGACGAGGGTGGCGTCAGTGGGAGGATAACTGAAGGGTGGAGGAGGTCCAGGGGGTCCAGCAGAGTTTATCCTGAAAATACAGAAGCATCAACAGGCTCAGCAGGTTTGACTGATGTTAGCCATCAACACACACACACACACACACACACACACACACACACACACACACACACACACACACACACACACACACACACACAGCCTGTTGCTGGAACAGTCAAGTGTAGCTCCGCCCCTGGGCGACCAGAACTGAGGCGTCCTGGGACCGTTCCGCTGATTCTGTCCTCTTTTCCTGCTCTGTCGACCCGGAGCGGAACCAGAGCTGCCCCATCATTGTTCTGAGAGGAGAACAGAGCAGCAGGTCTGCTGACGGGTCCAGCTGTCAGCCGGAAATCCAGAACCAGACCCACTTCCTGTCACGTTACACCCAGAATGAGACTGAGGAGAGGAGGAGAGGAGGAAGAGAGGAGAGGAGGGGAGGAGGAGAGGAGGAGGAGGAGGAGAGGAGGGGAGGAGGA
>BJFM01002121.1:0-12245 GCA_016586285.1 Arothron firmamentum | reverse complement strand
CCCCCGGCCACACTCACCCAAACCCAGCCTTTCTACCCCCCCGTCAGCAGGGATCCAGTCCAGGAACCGACGCTTCCGCCGGCGGCTAGCTAGCTAACGGATGCTAAGCGAGCCGCCGTCCCGCTGCCTCGGTGTCACATCCGCGGCACATTTCTGCGTGGGTGAGCCAGACAGCGGTTCCTGTGGATCAGCCGTCCCCTCCCCACCACCCAGCAGCCGCTAACGTCCCAGCAACACCGAGCCGAACCTCCGCAACCAGGCAGGACGTGCCCAGGCTGCCACAGTCCAGCCTGCTCCACCGAACACACACTCGCTCTGCACGTGACTGCACACCTGCACACTTCCGGGTACTGAGCCACGAGGAGCTGTCTGGTACCGGTTTCACTGGCAGAAACACAAGAACCTTTGTCACCTGAACGATCCCGGAAAGACGGACCTGAACCAATCATGTGGACGTGGCGCCCCCTGGTGGCCGGGCCGGATGTCCGCACAGGCTGAGGAGATGAGCTGAGGACGAGCTCCGAGCCGACAGGACCCGAGCCGAGCCGAGAGAACCCGACAGGACCCGAGCCGAGCGGAGAGAACCCGACAGGACCCGAGCCGAGCCGAGAGAACCCGACAGGACCCGAGCCGAGCCGAGAGAACCCGACAGGACCCGACCCGAGCCGACAGGACCAGAGCCGAGCAGTCACATGACCCTGACTCTGGGATCAACTCCCTGAATGGCTCCATCATGATTATTACTGTTGTTATTACATTATTATTATTATTATTATTATTATTATTATTATCATCATCATCATCATCATCATCATTATTATTATTATGATCATTACTATTATTATTATCATCATCATCATCATCATCATTATTATTATTATGATCATTACTATTATTATTATCACTGTTTGCATGCTGCTGAAGGTGAAGACTGAAAATCATCATCCCCAACAAAAGAGCACTTTAGAGCGTTGAAATGAGATGTTGTCTGATTGTCAGCACCACACAGCGGTGGAGGATTCACGTCTTTATTGCAGCAGAAGGATGGGCCTTTCACTGGTTGTCCAGCATCTTCATCTGCTCCTCGATGCTCTTCAGCTCCTGCTCCAACGTCAGCATCTGAAAGGGAGCAGGTTTCGCTCATGTCAGCTCGGCGAGGAGCCCGGGTTGCAGCTTAACCTTCAGAACTCACCTTCGTCTCCATCCTCTCCCTGACGTGAGCAGGAACTTTGCTCCTGTAACCTGGAGCCTGAACCGTCAGGAGGATCTTCTGCAGCTTTGGCAGCAGTTTGTCTCTGCGATGAGACAACTGTTGCGCCTGACTGTCGAGGCTGGCGCCGCCCTGCGAGGAAGAGGAACCTCATCATCATCCTCCTCAGTCTCAGCCTCCCTTCTTCTTCCCTCATTTCTACTCGAGTGGAGGCTGGCAGCATGAATGAGTGACATCATCAGTCTGAGACACAAACGTCATCAGACCATCACCTGAGCATGAAGGTGTAACTGGCAGGTGTGGTCCACCACGCCCACGAGGCTTCCTGCAGGTGGAGGAGGACCTTCCGCTCCATCCGGGCAGCAGATGTGGAGGCTGGAGATCCGGCCTAGGGTCTGAACGGCTGGTGCAAAGCGCTGGAGGACCTGGGCCTGGCTGGGGGAGCACACGGCCCACACTGGAGAACAGCAGCAGCAGCAGGCGGTTAGACCTTCTGACCACCTCCACCTGGCCTCCAGCTCCAGAACTTACTGGCAGGTCTGTCCTTGGTCAGCCCACACTGAGCCCTCAGGGAACGAGCCACCCGCACCAGATCCTGGACCAGCTCAAAGTCCTGCTCCACTGCAGGGAAGTGCCAGTGAGACTGGCAGGAGGGAGGACAGGACAGGACAGGACACACACACACACACACACACACACACACACACACACACACACACACACACACACACACACACACACACACACGCTTGTATAGGTGGAAGCGATGGGCCACAGATGATGGAGGCGACAGTCCTACCAGCTGACTGGTGGAGGGGTACGGCTGTAGGCACAGGCTGGGCTGAGCGGCGGTGCCGGGCTGGAAGGGGCGGAGCCTCTGCCACAGCTCCTCAGTGATGAAGGGCATGAACGGCGAGAGCAGAGCCAGGGAGGTGGACACGCAGTGGAACAGCACGCTGCTGAGCATCTGTCCTGATGAAGATCTTTGATGGGCCAGCAGGGGCTTCACACACTCCTGCCCCACACCCACCCACACACACACACACACACACACACACACACACACACACACACACACACACACCAGTTCCCCAGCTCAGGTTAGCTCACTTCCTGTCTCCTTCTGGAGGTTTTCTTTCTGACTTCCTGCTTCTTCTTCTGTGGTAAGGGTGTGGTTACTCTCAGGTGCTGCTCACCAGGTAGACGTCGCAGAGGCTGTGGACCCAGAAGGAGTGGAGGCCTGAGGTGACCAGGTGGAGCTCCGAGGCCGGGAAGGCCTGCTCACACTGGAGCAGGGTGGTGTAGAGCCTGGAGCAGATCCACTGGTCCATGCTGCTGACAGGAGCCGTCTGACACACACACACACACACACACACACACACACAGGTGAGCTGCGCTGTGCTGTCCTCCCAGCGGGGGCTCTCAGGTACCTCCTCCAGCGTCCTCAGCGGGGCGGTGCCGTCAGCCAGGACGCCCAGCGTGAACCTGAGCGTCTGCCACATCTTGTTGCAGAAGGTTCTGCAGGTCAGGACCTGGGAGATGGACAGGTGGATGTCTTCTCCTGAGGAGACACAGGACAGAGTCAGCGGCGCCTCCAGAGCAGCAGCAGGCTCCGGGTCCACACCCACCCTGCAGCCGGTGGGAGCAGAGGGAGAACCTCAGGGCGTCGGTCCCACAGGCTGGGATCCCTCTGGGGAAGTCCTTCCTCTGTGGAGACACACACGTCAACCTCTGACCTGAGCACAGCTGCAGCCGGACGGCAGCTCACCACCGCTTCCATGGCAACCAGCTGCTCCCTGGCATCAACGTTCCCCTCCTTCACCTTCTGCTGGAGCTCCTGAGAGGACACACAGCACATTCAGAGAGCCCTCCTCCTCCTCCTCCTCCTCCTCCTCCTCCTCCTCCTCCTCCTCCTCCTCCTCCTCTCCTC
Organism: Arothron firmamentum; assembly: GCA_016586285.1. Taxonomy (NCBI): domain Eukaryota; kingdom Metazoa; phylum Chordata; class Actinopteri; order Tetraodontiformes; family Tetraodontidae; genus Arothron; species Arothron firmamentum. The sequence goes on along the minus strand of BJFM01002121.1, from coordinate 9,105 downwards.
CTCCTCCTCCTCCTCCTCCTCCCCCCCTCCTCCCCAGCACCAGCAGCATCACCCTGAGACTCATCCCTGGTTCCTGACTGGACAGGAGGAGACTCTGGGACGGTGTTAGCTGAGCGTCTCTGGAGGAGCAGTCTGAGGAGCAGCCTGAGGAGCAGCCTGAGGAGCAGCCTGAGGAGCAGCCTGAGGAGCAGCCTGAGGAGCAGTCTGAGGAGCAGCCTGAGGAGCAGCCTGAGGAGCCACTGGTGTTCCCTACCTCCAGAGAGACTCCGTGGATCACATCCAGAGGGTCGATGACGTTTCCGAGGGACTTGCTCATCTTTCTGCCGTGCTGGTCTCTGACCAGAGGGTGGAGCAGCACCTGAGGGGGACAGGTGTCTCTGAGGGGACGGTGGACGGGGCCAGGCCGCTCCACGGGGGGACGCTCACCTGCTGGAAGGGCAGCTGTCCGGTCAGCTGGGTGCCCAGCATCACCATCCTCGCCACCCAGAAGAAGATCAGGTCACTTCCTGTCTCCAGGATGGAGGTGGGGTAGAAGCGCTGAAGGTCGGCGGTCTAGGTGGAGACAAGCGGAGGTCAGAACCCACCGGGACGCCCGTGTCCTCGGAGACAGGGAGTGCAGCACCTGCTCGGGCCAGCCCAGCATGGCGAAGGGAAAGAGGGCGGAGGAGAACCAGGTGTCCAGGACGTCAGGGTCTGGACCAGGACGGCCACGCAGGGACAGAGGGACGGGCGTCAACAGCACAGCACTGACTCCAGAAGGGTTACCATGGAAACGGCAGCCGGCCTGCCCGCTCAGCACCAACGCGGCTCACCTTGAGTCAAGGTCAGGGCCTCCGGCTGAACTCCACACCTGACGGCGGCTCTGCGGCGTGCCTCCTCCTGGCTCCGCCCACAAACCCACACCTCCTGTCAGACAGACGGAGGGACGGTCAGCAGACCGAGGACCTGCGGCCGTGTCCTGCGTCTGCTGGGACGTCCACTGACCTCCTGCTGCCCGGCGGAACCAGGAAGCTTCACCTGATAGGCTGGAACCTGATGACCCCACCACAGCTGCCTGGAGACGCACCAATCACTGCAAGCACAGCGGCGGCGGCGGCGGCGGCGGCCAGGGCCGCGCCAGCACGCCCACCCTGTCATGGAGGACGCAAACACCGAGCAGGGACAGAGGGACGGAGGGATGCAGGGATGCAGGGACGCAGGGATGGAGGGACGCAGGGACGCGGCGCCCACCTGATGTTGGCCAGCCAGTTCTTCCAGGTCTTGGTGTAGAAGGCGGGGGTGATGTGGAGCTGCTGGTCCTCCACAGCCTGAGGGCAGAGGAGAAGCTGCTGTCACCGTCAGCCTGGGCGGGGGCGCAGCCACCGACATCCACCCACCTGGACGGCCCTCTCAGCCATCTGCTGGCAGCGCACGAACCACTGCTTCTTCAGGAGAGGCTCCACCACGTCTCCAGAGCGGCTGGGGGCGGAGCAGCACCAGCATCAGAGCCTCAGGGGTGTGTGTGTGTGTGTGTGTGTGTGTGTGGGCAGAGTGGTTCCCCACCTGCAGACAGGTATGGTCATGGGGTGACTCTTCTGTCCCCTGAACAGCTTCTTCTCCACCAGGGCCTCCACCACCAGCTGTCTGGCCTCAAACCGCTTCACCGCCTTCAGGAGACAACCAGCTCGTCTGTGGAAGGGTCACATGACCACAGGCTACAGGTGAGGCGGTGGGGACAGACCTGCAGCCACGGCCCGCAGGCCGCCGTCATGGTGCCGTCTCCTCCAATCACAGTCAGGCGTGGCAGCGAGTGTCTCTGGGACAGCAGGAAGTCGGCGTGGTCGTGGGCCGGGGTGACCTTCAGCGCACCTGCGGAGCAGGTGAGAGCAGACAGAACACATGCAGGAGGTCCACAGCAGAGTGGACACCACGCAGGGCCGAGGGCCCCCGTCCACGTCTGTGCAGCACCGACTCATCAGGTGTCAAAGGTCAAACACGCTGACCCACTGGGACAGAGAAATGTCGCCACCTGGTGGCCAGAAATATGATGAGAGATCTGATCACATTCCTCTGTTCCACCACCACCACCACCACCACCACCAGTGTCCACAGACGTGTCAGAGTGTCCTCCTGAGACAGTGTGCGTGTGTGTGTGTGTGTGTGAGTCACCAGTCCCCAGCTGCATGTCCACCAGGGTGTCAGTGATGATGGGCAGCAGCCTGTGGGTGAACGGGTGTCTGCACCACCTCCCGTGGACGGCCTGAAACAGACGGTGCTGTTACTGTCTGCTGCTGCTCCCACGGCTGCGCCCACACCCACCTGATATCGAGGGTCGTCAGGATGGACGGCCACAGCCACGTCTCCCAGCATCGTCTCCGGACGGGTGGTGGAAACCGCCACTTCTCCATCTAAACAACAGCAGCAAGATGCTCAGCAGAACTAACTTAACATGGCTGATATTTCCAACTGTCCCTAAACGCACCACAGCCTTCCACTGGGTAGGCAAAGGTGAACATCCTTCCAAACTCCACCTGCTTTTCATAGCCAGGAACAGAGACCAGGGTGGGACCAGGAAGCTCCCTAGAGTCAACCTGACACACACACACACATCATAGTTTGCAGGACAGCTCCTGCTGGGCTGAAGCTGCAGCAGCTGCAGCAGCAGCTGCATCATCATCATCATCATCATCAGCTGCAGCATCATCATCATCATCATCATCAGCTGCTGCTGCAGCAGCTGCTGCATCATCATCATCATCATCAGCTGCAGCAGCAGCAGCAGCTGCATCATCAGCTGCTGATGCAGCTGATGATGATGATGATGATGCAGCAGCATCATCATCATCATCATCAGCTGCTGCTGCTGCTGCATCATCATCAGCTGCATCATCATCATCATCATCAGCTGCAGCAGCAGCAGCAGCTGCATCATCAGCTGCATCAGCAGCTGCATCAGCAGCTGCAGCTGCAGCAGCAGCGTGGGCTGGTGCTTCACCTCGATGTCGGAGATGGCAGATTCCAGCGCGCAGCTCCAGTTGACCAGACTCTCTGCTCGGTAAATCAGACCAGCGTCACTGAGTCTGACGAAGGCCTCAGTCACGGCTCCACTGAAACCCTGGAAGCAAACAGCAGAGGAGTGGAACTCTCTGGTGGCTGTGGAGCCTCTGGGTGGGCGGGTGGGTGGGTCCTACCGGGTCCAGGGTGAAACAGGCTCGGCTCCAGTCCAGAGAGGCTCCCAGGCTCCTCAGCTGCTGGTAGATCTCCTCGCCTTTCCTGCAACAAGCAGCAGAGCCTGGATCAAAACAGGCCGGCGTGAGGGCGCTGCTACAGATGGAGGAGAGGACGCACTCGTTCTTCCACTTCCACACTTCCTGCAGAAACTCCTGTCGGCTGAAATCCTGCCGCCGTTTGCCAGTTTCTCTCCGTAGTTTCCTCTCCACCACCGTCTGACACACAAACATCAGCATCACCATCAGGGAGCCCTCAGGGACCCTTCAGGGTCCCCTCAGGGAGCCCTCAGGGGCCGGCCAGTGGCTCCAGGAGCTGCTGACGTCCTGCTGCCTCTCGTGTCTCCCTGGTTCGTCTCCAATCCCAGGACATCCTGATCTGACCCTCTCAGCTGTTAGGGTGGTTTTTCATGCGCTTCGGTCCTGGTCAGAGAGCCTTTTGGTGGCTGTCTCTGAGCTCTGTCTGGCCTCTGGAGCCACACCCACCTTCAGGTGTTCACAAGGTCACCTTGGAGGCGAGTGAATAGGGCTGCTGCAGGACGGGGCAGCAGGGGGACAGCACCCTGAGACACCAGCAACAGGGAGGAGGACGCGCTCAAACCTGTGTAGCGATCCCTGCGTGGTCACAGCCAGGAACCCACAGCACTCTGTGGCCCTGCATCCTCCTCCTGGGGGACACAGAAGAGAGGGTCAGTGCTGCAGCCTCCCCGGAGCCTTCTGAGGCTGCTCCAGCTGCGAGCACAGAGGTTACCATCGGACCAGGGCGTCCTCCACCGCCACAGTCAGGGCGTGGCCCACGTGCAGAGTTCCGGTCACATTAGGTGGAGGGATACACAGGGAGAAGGTCTGGTCCACAGCGTGGGCTAAAGCGTCCTGAGGGAGGGAACAAACACTGTTGCTTTCATCTCTGCTTTCATCTCAGCAGTCAGAAGCTGTAGATGGAGGAGTCTGGACGTGGGTGACACTGATCTCAGACCAGAGCGGCTCTGCTGCTTCTGCTGAAGCCCTTCACCTCTGGGACTCTGGCCCTGCTGGGATGTTGGTCATGAATGTGCAGGTGACCCGCTGGGCTGGTGCAGCCTTCAGGGCTCTGTGGATTCACCTAAACCTCTTTAACCTGGTCCTTCTGGGAGTCCAACAGAGACGGGATAACTCTGAAGTCAGGCTAATGTAGCAGCAGAGCGCTCGAGCCTGGCTTCCTGTTGTATCTGGCGTAACCATGGCGACGCTGTTCTCCTCAGAAGCCTCACCTGTTGTTCCGGCCTGAAGAATCCCTCTTTCTCCCACCACTCATACCAGCCGGGCTCCACGTATTCTGGGCTGTAGGAGGATGGAAACGGCAGGCTGGTGTCTGCAGAGACAAACATGTCCCGTCACGCTCGTGGACGCAACAGGTGGACGGCGCTGACAGCAAGTGCCTCACCTTTCTTTGCACCTGCAGGTGAGTGAGCAGAGTAGACGATTTTCTGCTTCTCACTCCATTTCAGGACCGCGTCTTCAGACGTCTGCAATCAGAACATGTTTCCATGCTGTGAGCCCTCCACCACCCAGAACAGGTGGGAGCTGGACCTCCAGCACAGGTGAGGACAGGGACAGCCAGCAGCAGGACAGGCGTCCTTCAGACAGCCTCAGTTTGGGTTTTTATCAAACAGAGGTGAACTGGTGGTATTTAAACGGTCTTTAAATGGTTGGGCAGCCAGAGGGTTGCAGCGCTGGTGGTGGAGCATGGCTCCACCTGACCGCTGGAGCCATGCTCCACCACCAGCTTCAGCTCTCACTCAACGACGCCAACACACTGGCCTGCTGGCTGATGGGAACGTTCTGTGTTGATTAAATGTGCAGCTCATCAAAAACAAACCATGTAAATACTGGCTTTGCATGGAAGTGTTCCCGTCTTCTCTTACATTTCGTTGCCGTGCGAACACGGCCTCCTGCCTCTCCCGCCTGCGCCTCTGCTTCTCAGCTTTAGGCCGTTGTGATGAGGAGGGTGAGGAGGGTGAGGGCCTTGCTGTCCTGCTGTGACACAGCCTGCTCGCTGCTCTTCCTGGCAGCCTGGGGGAGAAGCATGCCCCCCACATCCTCACCGACACGCTGCCAACAGATACATAAATCCTGAAGGGAAGCAGTCAGCTGCTGGGGTCATTCAGAAAGCTGCAGGTGTTGCTGGGGGCCTCTGCTCACCTGGGGGCCTCTGCTCACCTGGGGGCCTCTGCTCACCTGGGGGCCTCTGCTGGCTCTGCCTTCAGATGGACGGGGACGCCTCCAACACGCCTCCTACCACCTTGTAAAGCGCTTTAACTTGTTATTGTAGCGCAGACCAGGTGCGTTCAAACCTCTCCAGTTGTTAAAACACGTATATCAATCATGGCCCTTCGTGCTATTGAATTGTGATTCTCTCTTTAAGTCTGAAATGAAGCTTTTGTCACCGGACTGGTTTCATCTCGAGAGCAGGAAACACGTCCGTTCGGAAATATCGTCCCCCTGGCAACAGCGACATGAACTACCGATCCGTGAGAAGAACCAAAAGATCCTGCCTCCGTGCGAAAATAAAACCACTTATTAGACTTTGGGCCTCGGAAAATAATACGAAGGCTTTAAATTCTCTGTTAAAAAAAAAAACCCAAGACGTTTGTGTGACGCGGTGCTTTCCTGTGACAGGGATGTTCAAAGGTGCCGCCTGGCTGGCGGGAGGTGGTGTAACTTCCGCTCTGGAGCGTCCGGGCTAGCTGCTGCAGCATGACTGGTTCTGTCCCTCCACCCAGCACCACCGCGCCGATCCACCGCACACCCGCAGCTGGCTCCTTCTAACCAGGCCCCCAGGCTGCCCCTCATCGGCCCGTGCGTCAGCGAAGGTCGGCTGTGGTCCGTTCTCGTCTGGGCTAGCTAGCGTTAGCGGAGCAGCTGCAGCGATGGCGGAGGTTCCGGGGACGTCGAGCGAGACCATCACGGAGACGGTGCAGAGCAGCACTCCGCCACCGCCCCAGCAGGTCTGTGCAAGGCTGCAAGGCTGGGTAGCCTGGCGATGCGCGCCGGGGCTGATGGAGGCGGTGCTGCCTCCGGGAGGCCCGGTGGTCTGAGCGGAGGCAGAACCCATCCGAGCCTGGCAGAACCGGCCACATAGCCAGGCCTCAGCCCGTCAAACATCGAGAAGGGTCTCTGAATGTTTGATTTCACGGCTGAACCCTTCAGTGTGGTTCGTCCGGCTGCTTCCTTGTGATGGTTTCATTTGTGGTTCGGGGCGCAGACGCGTCCAGAACCGCCACATCCACTGGTGTGGCTTCATCAGCTGCACAACTCTGCTGAGTGAGCAGGACCACTGTCCTCACCTGTGCTGTTATTGACTCACCCACAGCGGTCAGACGTGTATTCACCTGGTCCAGGTAACATGTGATCATGTGACGTCATGTGTGACAGGAAGGACGAAGCCTGACGATCAGGCTGAGGAAGAGGAAGACGGAGAAGAAGGTGGAGTGGTCCAGCGACACCGTGGACAACGAGCACCTGGGCAGACGCTCTTCAAAGTGTAAGTTTGTCTTCTTAAGGACAGAAACCCGGAGGCTCTCGGGTCAGTGCTGGTTCTGGTTCCTGCTGCGGCAGGACGGACAGGCGCTGCCCCGGGAGCGGCCGCCGCCGGGCGTCTAACCCTCGCCGCCCTCTTCCAGGTTGCTGTATTTACGAGAAGCCGCGGCAGTTTGGCGAGTCGTCCTCTGAAAGCGAGGGAGACGAGGAGGACGAAGGCTGCGGCAGCGCCAACTGCATCCTGGGCCACGGCAGGAGGGCCCACGCACAGACGGGAGGCGGGGCTCCGGCGGCGCCGCCCAGCTCCGGCGCCGCCCACGGCCACTGAAGAGCGGCGCGGCGGGCCCGCTCACCCACACCAAACGCCACTTTTCCTTTGGGTCTTTGTGTTGTGGCGGCTGCGGTTCTGGCAGACGTGACGCTGCTTCCCGTCACCTTCCAGAACCGCTGCTGAGCTCCCCGACGGAGGCGCTGGGAAGGTGCACGCGTTGGTGCGGAGCGCCGCCCTGCCTGCGTCGGTTCTGCTGCGGGTGGGGAGGTCGGCTTCATGTCAGTGCTTATAGATGAAAGAACCTTTGATGATCACAACGCCTTGATTTCTTTCCTCCGGAATCAAACTTTTCTTTTGATGACATCATCTTCAACACTGCTTCTGATGAGAATCGTTGATAAATCCAGGGGCGGGGCTAGACTGAGGACAGGCGGGGGGTGGGCTCAGGAGGTCACATGACATGAAGCCACTGGCTTTGATCCCTGCTCCTGTACATGATCACCGTCTGTCTGACTCTTGCTGGCTGCTCATTTTCACTCCTTCGATCCAGCTGATCAGTGCTGCAGGGCTGTCGTCACGGCAACGACTCCTTTGCTTTGCTCCTGCGGTTCTACGGCGAAACCGTGGAAACTGGGAGACCTCAGGCGTGAGCCCAGCTCTGAGCGGCTGTGCATGTGTACACGCATCACGTGCATGAGGCTTGGCCTTCATCGTCTTCATCACTTCCTGCTCCCTCCTAAACACACGATGGTGGTACATATGTAAAATGCACATTTCTGTACATAAACACCTGCAGTCAGACCTAAAGTTGTGAAATAAAGTTTTTAGATGTGGTGAAACGTGTGTTTGCTGTTTTGACTAAAATCAACCAAACGAGTGAGATGATGGAGCGTCTGAGGCCAGACTGAGGAGAGCAGGAGCATGCAGGTGGTCCAGCAGAGAGAGGCAGACGCCCAGTCAGGAGCTTTAATGAAGAAGAAGACACAAGACCAGCCAGGCCCTGAGGAGAGGAGGACAACCCTGTCCTGACCTCCACAGGCTGCTCACAAACAGCCATTCAAGAGACCCACAATCATCTGATCCACAATCATCTGATCCACAATCATCAGATCAACAATCATCAGATCAACAATCATCAGATCAACAATCATCAGATCAACAATCATCTGATCAACGATCATCTGACCAACAATCATCTTTCAATGATCAGATCTGATCGAGTGTTGATGGAGGTGGTTCCTGCTCGACGACGTTCCCGTGCACGTGGCTGTCATCAAAGACGGCGTGAGCATCATCTGCATCGATGACATCACCGTTCAGATGGTTCAAATCTGTTGTCAAACATCAAAGCTAAAACCATCCACTCCTTTGATCTTCATCAGCAGGTGTCCAAAAACCTTATTTTCCTTCAGTCTTTGTTTGTGGAGGTTGGGCAGGTTCTCCTCAGGACAGGTTCTCCTCAGGACAGGTTCTCCTCGGGACAGGTTCTCAGGACAGGTTCTCCTCAGGACAGGTTCTCCTCGGGACAGGTTCTCAGGACAGGTTCTCCTCAGGACAGGTTCTCAGGACAGGTTCTCCTCAGGACAGGTTCTCAGGACAGGTTCTCCTCAGGACAGGTTCTCCTCAGGACAGGTTCTCCTCAGGACAGGTTCTCCTCAGAGCTCTGCAGTAAAAAGCTCTCAGCGTTTTGAAGCTCTTTTGTTGCTTCTTTCTTAGACTCTGATGCATCGTGAAGCAAAGAGACAAACGAGTGTTGAGACAGAAGAGGAGTAAAAGAGCATGTGACCAGCCTGGAGATGGAGCAGCAGTGATCTGTTGTCACGGTTACGGTCAGACCAACAGACAAAGAGTGAAGCATCCAACAGGAGCCCAGAGCCAAGGTGACCCTGGAGGAGCTGGAGGGAGGAGATGGTGGCGGCGCCTCCGCTGCTCAGCTGATGGACGTCTGTGGAGACACACCAGGAGGAGGAAGCGTCTCCACCTGCTGGCGAGAAATGAGCAAAACACAGAAGCTTCAGGAGGAGAACCTCAGCTCCTCCTCACATCTGCAGGAGAACCTCAGCTCCTCCTCACATCTGGAGGAGAACCTCAGCTCCTCCTCACATCTGC
>BJFM01002120.1:20792-30792 GCA_016586285.1 Arothron firmamentum | reverse complement strand
ACACACACACACACACAGAGGCAGGAACCAGGACTCAGTCCAGGCATGAATCATCTCAGACCGTTGGTGGGTTTGGACCTTCTCTCCTGTCACCCTGGCGCCCACCCATGTCACCCCACGTGACCTGACCACCTGACCACCTGACCGCGCTGTCAGGTGCTCTGTCAGTGAGGATGCCTTCAGGGTCCAGTCACTTTTACAGCTCTAAAGTATTTCAACCCTTTTCACACCCAGTTTAACAAAATGGACATTTTAAAAGAAAACAAAAGAAAAGAAATCCTCATTTTAGTGATTCAAAATAAATGGATGCAACTGTCTCAGTCGGTGTGACGTCATCGCGCCTCAGTCGCTTCTAGATTATTGATGACGTGAAACCTGTTAACGGCAACGACAACCTTCATTCACGCAGTCAAACCTGAGTCGCGGGCGGATTAAAGCCCCGGCTGGCGGAGCTGTCCCACCTGTCCGCTGGAGGGTCGCTGCTGTCGGGCACCGAACTGACGCGGCTCCGCTCGGATCCTGCTGCTGAACCCGGCTCCCACCGCCCGGCCGTCCGTCAGAGGCCGGGACTTCTCCCCGGCGGATCTCCTGTCTGACGGCAGGGCGGGGCTTGGCGTGTGTGTGTGTGTGTGTGTGTGTGTGTGTGTGTACATTACTGTTAACGGGAAGATAAAAAGTTCATATAAAACTTTTTCGGGGGGGATTTTAGATGTTATTTCTTTCTATTTCCCGGGCTGACGCTAACTGAACTAGTTTGGTTTCGCGCAAGCGTCTGTGAGCGTTTGATTATTACTATGAAATGCTAAATAAAATGGATAGAAAAGGTCTTAAAGAAATTCTTCGGATTTGAGGGACCAAAGTGAGCTTTGACAAACATTAATGTCCACAAACGCGTCCTGACACTCTTGGGGTCTATATTTAACTCTATCATTCTCCTTTCAGTCGCACCTTCTCTTAAATCTCTTCATTCTAGTGACAGTAATTTGAATATCTTTCTTTAACTCTGGTCCTGAGTGAAGGAAAAACTTTAAATAACTTATTTTCTTCTGGAAGAACAAAGCTGGTGTTATGGAGGAAGAGGTCTCACTCTGACAGCTGTTGGGGTTCACAGAAACTACTGGGCCACAAATTGCTTTTCCGGTCATTTAGCGCCACCTACTGGTCATTCTGTGGTACTACAGCGGATTTCACCGCTGTGGTTGGGAAGAGGCTAATGATGCACTCATGACAGATTTTGTAAACTTCCTGGAAATCTTTTGAGGCTCTTTAGGGAGGCTGTTGGGAAAGAGCTGCATGAGTCTGACAGTTCCTGAACTTGAGCGGTCACGTGTTGACCTTGGTCGGTGAAAACATTGCAGAGGTCCTTGAGGATCGTAGGTCTTCCAGATGTGAGAGGGACTAAAAAAGACTGTGGAGTTATTTGTAGAAGATGCCACTGGGGAGTTCTTTCTTCAGGGTTCTGTTGGGAGCATTTCCAGGCATCGCTGAGTAGATTTGTTTTTTTCAGTCTCAGGGAGTTTCCAGACTTTATTTAGGCAGCGTTCGGTGTAGTTTTGGAAGATGTTTGAGAGTTTGAGGAGGACTGACTCATATTTTTTTGTCCCTTTGGGTCCTGAGAATTTCTAAAGATAATATGATGGTTTCTGACAGGCGCTTTAGACTAAAGAAGCCTGCAGGTTGTGAAGGCCAGTCAGGGGAGATGAACTGCAAAAGTCCTGGAGTGCATTCTGCAGCTGAGGAAGGGAGGAAGGGAGGAAGGGAGGAAGGGAGGAAGGGAGGAAGGAAGGAAAGGAACTAGTCAAACCAGAGCGTCATCAGTCTGTTTGGGTTTATTCTCTGGCTGACGGTTAAGCCGGATCAGAAGCTCCCGGGTCTCAGGGATGAGGCCGTGGGCCTGCGTCGTGGATCAGATCAAATTTGGATGCTCAGGTTTCTCTTTCTCTGTGTCGTTCCGGCTTTTCTGAGCGTCAGCGGACTGAGTCACACACCTCTGTCAGGTTTCGGTGATCCTGTCGATGTTGGATCAAATGTGACATTCCCGTTAAATAGGGACGAAGACGAGTTTCTAATCCCAGAAAGACGTGAAGGAGCGATCTGTGGAGCTGAATCTGCAGCCAGCACAGACGTGCACCAGCGCCATGATCTGCTGAGGATGGACAGAAGCTCCATCACAGAGGAGCTGCTGGATGGACCCTTCATTCAACGGAGGCGTTGAAGCTGGAGGGATGAGCGACAGATGAAGATGAAGTTCAAACTTTGGGGTTTAAGACCAGAACGTCTGAGATCAGATGAGAAACAAACGAGGTTTATGAACCCGAGGAAAGATTCAGGCGTGTGCAGGAGGCTCCTCTGCTCCAGATTAAACCCTCTAAGTCTCTGAATTCCAGACCTTCAGATTTCCATAATCGGCTTCTCATCCCAACGAACCCGGCCCTCCGCCCTCGCCTGTTCTCCCATCATGCACCTGGCCCCTGACTCATTACCATAATCCTCCGAGTCGCTCGTACAATCCCACAGGACCAACATCTGGAACCAAAACAACGCTAATGGCGGCTAAATGAGAAGCCCCGCCCCCACACAGCGACCGCTCCATGGTCGTCTCCTCCGTGTCAGCCGGGCAGAAACCGGCGCCTCCTGCGTGACGAGGATGCTCCTGGCGGGCCCGGCCCTGCCAGCTGTCGGCGGGGTTTCGTACTGTCAGCAGACGCTCTGCGGCTCCGCCTCAATGTGGCGTGAAGCCGCAAATCTGTTGAGGCAGATCCTCAGCATCTTCTCCTGAGAAACAGCAACAACGGCGGGGTTTGACCTCTGACCTCTGCGGTTGTCACGGTGACGGTGTGTTTGGCTGGAAATGGATCCGTCTCGTTGAAAATGTCCCGTTGCCTCAAACTGAAGTGGAGCTGCTGCTGGAGGTTGTTTTCAAGCACAGGTTCTTCCCTGGAGACGGGGGGTCGTAATCAAAGCCACTGTTGTTTAACTCTGACTAACAGGTAGAAACACCTGTTTCAGTCCGACGGCGACTGTTTTTAGAGCCTCGCCCGGATTTACTGGCTGAGTCGAGACTCTGCAGAAATGTGATTATTTGGCTGCATAAACCTTTAAACTGGCTTAAAAGGCTTTAAAAAGCTTTCAGAGCTTTATTGGGAGTGTGAAAGTCTTACACACACACACAGACACACACACACACACACCTCCATGCGTGAGCGCACGTGTGTGTTTACGTGTGTTTTCAAGGTAAATCGTGTTTGATTTGTACTGTGACTGCAGCCTTCAAAACCACTTCCTCTCAATGTCAGAGTGTGTGTGTGTGTGTGTGTGTGGGGGGGGGGGGTATAATCCTGCCAGACTCAGAAATCTGACCTGACATTGAACAAAGTTAGAAACAGATGACTGACACACGCTTTCTCTCTGCTGTTGTAGCCGTGGCAACAGGACGGTTACTGTCAACAGGGCCCCAGGAAGGAAACCACCTGACGGTGCCCTTGAGCAACAGATCTCCTGGAAAGACTGGGCAGGTAGGTCGACGTAGGCCGCTGCGTAGAAAAAAGAGAAATATTAAAGTCAATTCAAAAGAAAGGAAAATAAAGGGATAGTGGGCTGAAGGTGGGAGAGATCCAGCAGAAGACTGAGAGAGACAACAGAGCAGCTGTAGAGCAGGAATATCACACACACACACACACACACACACACACACACACACACACACACACACACACACACACACACACACACACACACACACACACACACACACGCATGCAAGTCTGTTGAGAACAAAATAATTCAGTTTGCTGAAGTGAGAAATGTGCGTGTGTGAATCTTAAATGTTGATCTGTGCGCTCAGCTGCTAACGCTCCTCACATGCTAATTTTAGCCTTTAGCTCCTGCGCTTGTTTCCTGTTTGGATCAGCTGGTGAAGATCTCTGCTTCCTGCGGTCGAAGCGCCGACTGTGCGCTCCTCTGCGGCTCACGTTCCTGTTGTTGATGACGCCTTCCTGTTTTATCTTTACTTCCAGAACTCCAGCAGCAAACGCTGATCAACCAAAGGTCGTGACCCCGCCGCGGCCCCAGCATCCTAATGAAGACCAGCACCAGGCCGCTAACGACTCATCCTCATGTCTGATTGTTTATTTCCTCGTTACCGCCTGGACCGGGCCGGGCGGCGCATCTGCTCCATAATAACTGCTTCATAACGACGAGAGCGGCGCCCGCCTGTCCGCCCGCCGCCTCCTCCACGTCAGAGGTGCGCTCTCCTGCAGAAGAGTTACCTCCGCCGCCGCGCCCGCCACCCAGGCGCCGAGCGCATCAGTCTGCGCCCGCCCGCCCCCGGCGCGGCCCCGCGTGGGCGGATGATTGACGGCTGAAATGGGCTGTTGTAAAAACTGCAGGAGGCTTAAAGGGAAAAGAGCGCGTGTGTGAAAGAGTGATGAATGAGGATCGCCGGGGCTCTCTCAGGATTCAAACCATCAAACTTTATTAACACGGCAGCCGTCACGTCTGTCAGCAGGAGGGAGGTGGGGAAGGTTATAACAGGCTGGAGCTGTAATTACTGGAGTTATTCATGTCAGACAAGCTGCTGGTCATCGCCCTGAATGATGATGTCATCCATGGAGGGACGGAGGGATCGATAAAGGGAGGAGAGAGGATGGAAGTAGGCCACCGAGTCAGACCTCCGTCCATCCGTCTGCTGCATGTCTGAACCAGAGGGAAGAAGGGGTGAAGAAGAGGAGGGAGGATGAGTGATGGACAGAAAGCAGCAGGCGAGGAAGACGGAAGGGAGGGATGGAACGATGTAATGAGGGAATAATGTAGAGGAGGAGGAGGAGGAGGAGGAGAGGCGGAGAGCACAAAGATGGATGGATGAAGAGAGAGTAAGTTGAATGGAAAACTTTCCTTCTCAGTGTCTTTATATGTAGATTAACAGAAACAGACAGCGATGATGGTTTCCTGCCACCATGCTGGAAAATCACCAGCAGAATAACAGAAACGAGTGATGGAGAAAGACGGGAAGCACAAGATTCAGCAGGAAAACCTGAGGACGCAAGGAAGCGAGGGAAGGCCGCAAGGAGAGGAGTGTGTGAAGTCACACTCGTCACCAGGCCCCTTCATCGCCACAAACAAGCTTCCTGTTTGGCTCTAATGATGAGAATAAACGAGTCGGCGCCTGAAGCGAGACGCTAACGGACGCGCCGCTGACCCGGGACGCCGCCGGAGCGCTGCGCGTGCACGTGAGAGGAATTTAGATGAAAGACGTGACAGCAAACGCTCAGAGGAAAAATGAGTCTCATCTGTGCATTCACTTTTTAATTTCAGAACAAGCAGGGGGCGGGGCTAATGACACGCTCGGTCATCAACCACCAGGGGGCGTGCCAGACGCCTCATTAAACTCCACCTGTGAGAGGGACTATTTTCAGTCGAGGATTAATCTGCGTTTGTTGCTCTGCGGTGACTGAATGAAGATTAACCTCAACATTACGTGTGTTTGTGTGTGTGTGTGTGTGTGTGTGTGTGTGTGTGTGTGTGTGTGTGTGTGTGTGAATGATGGCCTGCAGCGGCTGGTTTCAGGTTGGTACACCTGTGGTTCTCCTCCAGTGGGTGGAGCCTGAGTCACCTGTTTACCTGCTGACTCAGTTACCATCTGAATTAACTAGCAGTTTATGAGGTCTCGCTAGCCAGGTCACATGACCCCAGATGGGTCCTGGAGTGATGTCAGGTGCTGCCAAGCCCCGCCCACTGGTTCCTCCTCACCGTCATCAAACCTACATTGTCAAATCTGATGAGGACCAATGACGTCCAATCAGCTGCCAGAGTTTCCTCCAGGCCGACTGTGATTGGCTGACAGCTCATTATGCGCCTGGGTGAGGCTCAGGCAGCAGAACTGATTGGTTTGCTGAGGGCGCGTGATTGGTGGGAGGATGTTTGGAATATAAATGAGGTCGTTTGGTTTCAGGTGAAGGAATTTGATTATTAACAAGACGAACAAAAGTGAAGGGAGGTTAGGATCTTTGCCAGTTGAATTCTGGCTCTGATCCTGGAGTTCAAACCTCATTTCCTCCGAGTTTTGGTTTTATTTTGGAATGTTGGGTCCCAGAAATCTGCTTATACTCCTGGTCTTCAGGATGATCTTAGCTTCTTCTAAGTGAATGAGATGATAATTCCAGTTTTAATGTCTGAAATGCTTCATTCCTTTCATAAAGTCTGAATTCTGACTCTAACTCACTTTTGGATTTATTACTCAGATAATTAGAAAGTGTCCTGATTTTCAGCTTTGACTTTTTGTCCTCAGAATTCTGACTATCGCAGAAATTCCTTTGTGTCGGAAGATTAATAACACTCGTCCACCTTTTATCGCTTATCTTTCTGCACCGACAACAAAGTAAATTGAGGCTCTGTCAGACTCATTCTTGTTTGGTGATTAATCAGATGAATCCACAGATAACCGTCGTTCATTTCTCAGCTCCATTTATTTCATGATTAAACTAATATCGCAGTAAACTTGTTTATTGAACCACTTCCTCTTCTTCATTGCTGTGTAACTTGGGTCATTCTGAGGTTCATTTCACTGTAAAACAGCAAAAACTCTGGATGGATGATTCTGTATCAATAAATATGGGTTGTTATTAATTTTTTTTAAATTCTTTGATACATTTTTTTAAACAAATGTATGTAAATAAATTACATGCGGAAGTGCTGTCGGACGGTGAGTCTTTTCTGATTTTTAAGGTGTTTCTTGGATAATCGTGACTGATTTAAGACGTAAAAGTTAGAGGAATCATCGATCAGCCTCAATAAGCGCTTGTCCAGCCAGACAGAAGCAATCGAACCAGGTGATCAGACTCCGATCACGCTTCAGACGACAGTTGAGCCCGCCCACCTCATTAGCATACAGCTAATGGGTCGATAGCTACCTGAACTGGTACCAGTTTGTTTTCCAGCGAGACGGATAAATTAAAGGTGAGTTTCCGGACACGTCGGCGGTGTATCCTACTGAAACCCGCATGATATGATATGATATGATATGATATGATATCGGTGTAAATATCTGTATCGATTTGACCACGAACGCAAGTCATTAAGTTGAAACAGCTAAGGCTAGCCAAGGCCAGAGGATGCTAATTTTCTTGAAACTACAAAACCAAGTGTGTTTAAAAAAAAACAAACAAAAAAAAAAACCCTATTATTATTCACATGTTCGTCAACGTTGCGTTTTAAATGTTTGCAGCTGATGGATGGATGTAAAGAGTCACCATAAAAAGAAACAAAACAACAGTTTTATAAGAAGTGACCAGGAAGTTTCCGGACACTTCAGGCTGGGCGAGCTTTTAATGGTTAGTGGTCGTTTGGAATCAGAGTTATTTTTCTTATTGTTTCTCTTATTTCACTCAACTCTAAGAAACTCGTTACCATGACAACAGTCATCTTTAATGGTTGTCTGTTAAATGTTTCCATTTGCTCTGAAGCATCACGTGATCAGGCGGAAGCTTCAGATGATGGACATTTCGTGTGATTATCAGACATTTGATCGTTTTTGGGCAGACTTTTGACACGTCGGCTGCTCATCAGCTCGACCTGAATGATTGTTTTAGCTGACGTTGCTCCCTGCTGGGTGGTTTTTCACATTATTGTGTTGTTGCTAGGTCGTGAGAACGGACGTGGATGGATTTTGGAAGCACGTGAAGGTCTCAGTCCTGCTGAAGATGCCAGGTCAGGAGGAAGCAGAGGAAGCTTCACCCCAGAGCTAAAGGTAGGCTGTTGCTCCTGGAGGAAGAGGAAGATGAATGACTAATGAGCTGAAACTGATGGTGTCTGGTTGCTGCTCCCAGACGTGTGAAACAGTTCCTCTTGAGAGCAAAAGCAGGACTTGTTTTAATGTCTGGATGGTTCTGCTCTGCCACAGAAATCAGGTTGCTCCCTGCAGTTTAACACAAGTGCCGCAAACTCCGGCAACACCCGTGTGTTTGCTGTGTTTACGCTATCCTAACACACACACACACACACACGCAACAGTAACTCTGACTGTAGTGTTTTATGGTCGTCATTCTCCGCCTGTGGTGAGGCTGACACCACTGTGAGTCACGGGGAAACAGGAGCAGACAGGCGTCGCTGATGGCTTCCGACGGTACATCAACCTCCAGGAGGCTGCAGCGTGCTTCTGATAATTATGGTGGAATCAAAATTCACGATTCGCTCAAATTGTTAACATCTGCGCTCATTGTGTGTGCGTTTGTGTGGGTTTGCGTGTGTGTGTGGGTTTGCGTGCTTCGGCAGCAGCTGTTTTTCTGCCTTCAGGCTCCCTCCATCCTCTCCTCCGTCACCATGTCACACTCCTTCGTTCTCTCCAACAGTTTTCTTTTCTTCTTCCCTCTGGTTGATATGTATTTCCTCAGGTTACACACACACACACACACACACCCACACACACCCTGGACGGTCTTCGTGTCTCTTCTTCTGGGGTTTCCTGTGTCTCTGAGAGGACCGGACTGGTTTCTGCTGCTCGTTGTTCCCAGTTTGGCTGTGTAATTTAGCGTTGTAACGTGGCGGTCTCCACCCTCAGCACCACCGGAGCTTCTCTCATCTCATACGAGTTGTGGAAACAGAGTTTGACACAAAGATATTTCAGGAGATGAAAGTTTTTATTTGGAATCTTGAATTCAGACATTAACGCTGTTGTGGTTTCTCGGCCTTCCTCGATGGAAGCTTCTCCAGAAACGCCTCCACTTTGTGTTCTTCTCCACCTCTGGGTTCTGCTGAAAGAGCAGAGGCTGCTGTCAGGTTCTCCTGAAGACCGTCTGAGCACCGTTGGTGGCTGCTGACCTTCGGTGGAGGAGCTGCTCCTCCAGGAAGGTTCCGGGAGCGCCCCCGTCTGTCGTCTTTGTCCCAGCCTGCTGAGCTCTTCGTCTTTCTCGGTCAGGAGAACTTTGAGCTGCCTGACTTCTTCATTTAACTCCTCCACTAAAGTCCACAGCAGCTCGTTGTCCTCCTGTAACCAACCAACCTGCAGCCGTCAGTCAAGCACCTCAGCGTTGGCTTGGTCTTCCGAGTGACGCACGCTGGTAGATGCTTTTTCCTTTCATCTTCTGTCTTTGATCTTGGTGGTGTTCGGTATTCCGGAGGGACTTTGACCTTTGATCTTGCATATGAAACAAAAGCAGCACCTTTCAAGGCTGCTCTTTGGTCTGAGATCAAAGCTGACCCTGACGGTGCTCTGGCTCTGGAATCGATTGTGATTAAAAGTCCATATTTGGCTTTTTTTGGGGAGATTGTTTAATACGTCCTCCCCAGGGAGGGTCCTCGCTGACCCCCCCGGTGGACTGCTGAGACCCAGCGCAGGTCCGTGGCTTCAGCGTCCACGGCAGACACAGCGGCAGACATCCTCCCGTTGCGGTGTGGGTGTGGGTGTGGTGTTTGCATCAGCTGTGCGGGTGACCTTTGAGGAGGCGTGGGTTCGTCATCGGCGCCGTTCCGATCTGTGCACAGCGCCGCCGCTCCTGTCTTTTATCTGACATTTGCTTCAGTTCTGCTCGGCTGGAAGCATCAATAAACAAGCGTCGGCCACCACGTTGCATCTAAAAAGCTTTTTTTCACTGACTCAGAGGAGAGAAAACAGCCGGAACGTATGAAAGGAAAGAGAGAAGGCGCCATTACGTGACCGCCAGCTTTTCTTTTGTTTAGCCAGAAGCGAAACTCAGCCCACGTCAGATTTGAATAGAAAAAAAGACATTAACCTTCAGCGCTGGCTGCTGCGCCCCAGCGGCCAGCTGCTGAAGGAGCGCTCCGGCCCGGCCCAGCTCCTCCGGACCTCTGAGGCTCTTTGGCTGAGAAGGTTGAGGAGCATCAGTGTTTCTGCCGGAGGTTTGTGATGAACGGTGGACCTGCAGCCAGGATCAGGCCTCCGCTATCTCTGTTCACACCTGAGGCTGATTTACCGCTCCAGCCGACCTGATGTTCTTGTGTTTACATCGTAGGAGGAAACCATGCACACACACACACACACACACAC